>JAECUM010030580.1:0-58584 GCA_016617855.1 Megalonaias nervosa | reverse complement strand
CTAACTTTACTTAAGTCTTCTTCTCTTGCTAAAACACCATTATTCAATGTGTCATAGAAGACTTCATCATCAGCGCCCTCTTGTGGGATATCTTCATACTTAATCTGATCGGCATGTGGCCTACTACCTAGCAACAGTTGTCTAAGATACAACGGTTTTGGTGAATCTGTGTCATCTGTCGAAGTAGCTGGTGGACCTGACCTTTTGCCGTTTCCTGAAAAGAAATCAATTCAGTTTAAACATTGCAACGATGAAAGATTTTAAGAGCTATTATTATCATTATCGGGGCTGATATTGCCTTTGATGTATGTGCTTTGATCCCGTGTTCGTGTTAAAGGACGGACATATCTAGATCAAGTAGCCTTGAAACGGAACCAAGCAGAACAGAACAGAAACTGTATTTGGTACTGAAGTCTCAACCAACACGCAGGCTGCATATGAGAACAACGTTAGATGGCAAAGTGCGTAGAAAGTAGTTATTAAAAGCTTTAAGATACAAACAGATGTATGACAAAATGGGGTACGCATTACAATCGTATGATATAAAACAACGTAAACGGTACATTACGAAGAACAAGTTTTGTAATGGTTTTCGTTTGGTACTTTACGGCATAGCAAACCACGTAGGTTACTGAGTGCCGAGGCAAATGGTGTAAAGCACCTTGCCCAAGGACACGCCACAGTAGCTGGTTAGGCTAGTTCGATGGTAGAAATTCGAACCAGTGTCCTTTCGGTCGTGAGTCCGGTGCGCTAACCACTGAGCCACCGCGGCTACATTTTTGTAATGTAGTATACATACATACATACATACATACATACATACATACATACATACGCGTATTTATAAAGGTATACATAAATATACATATGCATGCGTACATACAATCACATACATGCATACACGTGCACATCCAGTCAGTAACGAAATTTATATGTTACTGGAAGTTACATAATTTTTTCATAATTGCGTCAACAAATTTAGAAAAACTTGAGCAGTTTCTGGAGCTAAAAGAATTTACCAAACTTTATTACATTAGTATAGTACCAAACTTTATTACATTATGATTAGTACCAACTTTATTTATTAAATTAGGATTAGTACCAAACTTTATTACATTAGGATTAGTGCAAACTTTACTTTTGATTAGCACAGTAAAGGGATTGTAAGAATTTACATCTTTCTCGTGAGAAAAATGGACAGATAAAGAATTGCTGAAATTCATCACCTATGTCATCCCCATAACAGACGGTGCATTTTCTGTCTTGTCTTGGTATGTGTTTCCAACACCCTGACTCTGCTGGAAGTTTGTGGTTGCTAGTTCTAAATTTTATCAAAGGCAAATAAACATTTCTTTCTAAAGGTATCTTGAAGTTTAAGTCTCGTTTGGATAATTGGCAAGTCGTACCTTTCGATACAGTTTCTAACCGTGCACTCCATTCCTGTATAAATAAGTCATTTAAGGATCGTGGAACACGTGCTCTAAGATAATGAGGATTACGTATCGATGCCTGGTAGAGCGTATCATTTCTTCCCAGTGAGATCAGAATGTTTCTATGTTCAAACCATTTATTAACAAAGCCGGATTCACTCAACATGTTATTGTACAACCGTTTAGAGTAGTCTGCATTTATTATTGAGATTCAAAATGCAGTCAAGTAACATTTAATATAAATATCAACCGGTTTCCTACCAAGTTTTGAATACAGGAATTTAATTAGTGTGCTCCTTGTAAGTTCTATTATGTATCTTAGGAATTCCGTGTAAATATTATCAATAAGCTGTTAATTTTCGGACCCCAAACTACACATTCGTACAGCAAAAAGATACAAATTATAATTGCGCGATCGAATAGTTGTAACTGTAAATCGATTTCAATGGGCAGATGTGTTCTTCTATAGAGAAGACACATGGCTCTCTTCTTTTGTTCAACGTTGTTTTAGAGCTTTTAAAAGTCGTCGATTTTTTTTTCTGAAAAAATAATACCTAGGTATTTAAATTCCTCACATACGGAAATGGCGTCTACACCCAGTGTAAATTTTAACTGAGTGCAATTACGCGATCCAAAAATTATTAGTTCTCTTTTTCTTAAATTTACATCTATGTTCCATATTTTAGTGTACTCAAAGAAAACATTAAGGTTTTCTTGTTAAAAGTCTGCATCAGTACCGAATATTAGTGCCAAATGCATATTGTAAAATCAATAATTTCAAGTACGTTTCGGTGTTAGAAATTTATGTTCCTAGCGCAATTCCTGTACAGTTATTCTCTTGTAGAAACAGTCCAGACCGTTCAGAAACAGCGAAAGTAGTATCGGAGAGGGGTTTTCATCTTTCCTCTAACAACACAAAGAATCTGAGGGAAAAAAATCATAAACAAACATCCAGAAAACATCACACAGGATTTGATATTTTGAAATAAATTCAGACTAATTCTAAAATACTTGTCATTTATACTATTATTCAATAGCTTTCTCCGAAGTCCACCCCGCCAATAATAATCAAGATCAATAAAGGAGCAAAAAATGATTTTTATTTTGTGATTCAAGATTTCTTACAATTATCTAAAGAAAATATATCATCTATTGCTGAGTATCCAGCACGAAATCCAGTCTGGTTTTCTGCCAGTATGTTGTGATGGTTGAGAAAAAAATTTGATCGATGAGTTCAATATGGCGGAAGCAACTTAATAAAACAGCTAAGATTAGTAATTGGTCGGTAATTTTCGGGTTTGGAGGGATCTCAGCTACGCTTATAAACTGGTCTTATGAGCCACGATTCTGTGATACGACCTGTCGCAAGTTGTAAATTTAAACAAGAGACATAGCTTGGTATTAGTAAATTTTTGATAGGTTTTTTCCAAACAAAATTATTAATTAAGTAAACTGTCATTAGAAGGGGTTTTGTTACCTTTTAGAACCTTACTGTATTTAATATTTGCCCCTTAATTATCGGTGACTTCAGTGTGCTATCATCGTCGTCCACGTCCATGTCCATATTGTCGAGATTAATGGACAGGTATTTATCAATGTTCTAATTATAATTATTCTCAAAAAGCCACATCGCGTAAATAGAATAATAATTTAATTACTGTGCTCAGTTTCAATGCTTTTAGTAATTTTCCAAAAAGTGTTGTGGCTTTACTTTTCAGTTGTTGGAGCTTTGCGTGTATAATATAATTATACTAATTTACATGGAACTTCATGGTTTGCTTATTATATTTACTTATGCTTATAATGTTTACTTGCACGTTGGACAGTACGCTGATAATATTTAGTTGCAAGTTGGACAGTACGCTTGTAATATTTACTTGAACTTTGGACAATACGCTTCTAATATTTACTTACACTTTGGACAGTACGATAATAATAATTACTTACTTTGGACAGTACCTTTATAATATTTACTTACACGTTTGCAAAGAATTGCTACCATATTTTTTTTTCTTGTTAAGTGGCATTTTTCCACGCATTGTGACACTGTCTCCCAAACCACGGTCTGTGCTACCGTTAGAACTGAGAAAATTTTTATCAGCTGACTAAGTCAATAATATAGATATCCTTGAGTAGATATCATTGATAGTATATTTATCAATTTCGGTTTGATCTGCTTATGCATTCTGTATGCTTCTATGTCAAGCGCTTACTTTGTCGGTATCAATATTTTTAAAAATATAGCATTTCCACTTTTCATCATACCTTCTGTTCTTTAACTTCATCACGTTTTTATGCGTGATCTTCTGATTTTTAGTGTAGTTCAAGGGAGCGTATGACCATCTGAAAAGAGTAAACCAAGGTCGTCCACACCAAAGCTGTCAACCTACTGAAAGACTTTCATCGATACTAAGGAATAGACAATGACTGAAATGTTACGGAAAGTAAGCGCACATAAACCTTTATCATTTCCCCATATTCCTTTCAAAATAATCAAATTGTATGTTTTACAAATTTCAAATAATTTAATACACTCATTGATTATTCAATATTTTCTCCTAGGAGCCTCTCTTGTGTGCCACATAATATTTTTCTAGACCATATTGGATATTACAAGAGTCCTGCAGTGATTAATCATAAAGTTGTTGTTATGGGCTTGAAGCCATTTGTCAGCATATGATAGGACATACATAGCGGACAGTATATTTGGTGGATGAAGAACCCGGAAAAATCCCCGGAAAGAACCATCGACTAAACGGAAGCTACTGGTAAGCTTTTACAATTTTTCCACCCACATGGTCAGAGGTGAGACGTCAGTGTGTCAAGACGAGCTTCACAGACCACTCGGCCACCCGGGGCCTCTATTTATCATAATGAAAATGACGCGAGAGGAAATCGTGTATTTATACATAATCGTCGACTGGGAGAGGGGTTTTTTCGGTGAGTTTGATTGGGCTCAGTGGTTCTTGATAGTAGGTCAACGGTTTTGGGCCCTTGTAGTGCACATGTGTGAGGAACCTTCAGGGAATATCTTAACAATATTTTGGATTCTCCACCTGGATAGGAGTACCATTGTTTTCAGTGATAGCGGTGGTGACGGTGGCGTCTTCAGCCTCTTCGTTTAACAAATAATCAAAACGGTTACCTACTGGAAGTGGGTCGGCTTCGCCGGTGTGCATGGCTGCATGTTCAGATTTTGATGTGTAAGTCGATATTGTATCATTGTCATTATCGTTTACGATGGGACCCTAGATAATTTATATATTGAAATTCTCAGATGGAGATACATTTTCTGGTGTTGGCTGTCAACGGCGGAACGCGGTCACAGCCAGTTGTCTCTAATCTGCTACATTGAATTATATCCCATCACTCAGAAAACTAGAACTACGTATGCCCACAGAGAAAATAAAACTAATCTTTTCTTATATTAAAACGCTTGCGTTGACATTAACTGAAATCTTTAGTCAAATGACATATTCAAAAAACAATGGTTTCAGGCGATTCCGGACATTTCGTCGGCAACGGTAATGCTGTATATATGTTTTAATTGAAGTTCTCTTTTGAAAGTCGTTGTTTGTTTCATTGTTATATATGCCCCGAAGTTATATATCAAAAGTTTTCATTATTGTTAACACTCTTTTGTGTTTTAAGTCTTATATCCAGAAGTCACATGAGAACACTGTAGTCTTATGTATAAGAGTTCCCAGCTTGGATCTACCCTAGCTTAAAATGTCCGTTCCAAGTCTACACTTTGCTTTCTATTACTGTGAACTGACTAATTTATATTGCGTATGTATTTTCTAGGATTTACAAATTTACACTGGGTACATATTTTCGTGGATTAACTAATTTTACATTTGGTATTGATTTTCGTGGATTAACTTGTTTATATTTTTTGGATTGACTAATTTACATTGGTTACGTATTTTCGTGGATTTCGTGGTTACAAAAAACCAGGAATATAAATACATTATGGGAATATACCCTTTATAAAAACTACACGATTCATTTTCTAATTAATTTTTTTTATTGTACAAAACCAGGAAAATTGGTCTCTGCAAAAACGTATGAATTGACTGTTTGAAACGATAGGGTTATATCCTGATTTTCCGAAAACTCATGAGACGAGAGAGGGTTTGACCCCGATTTACTACCGAGATATAGCGAGATTTTAGTTCTGGCGGTACATGAGGTTATGTAGAGTTAGTTCTAAGCCTGTTCGCTGTAGGGTGAGAGACACACGTGTTTTACGACAGTTACTTAGAGTAAATACCTCACGTCAATTTACTATAGGATTAAATGATCAAATCTGGGTATTTATCGCTGTGTAAATTTTACCTAATCACTCACAAAGTTTACATGAAGTCCTTAGGACTTTATTTACTTTGTGAGTGATTCGGTAAAATGTACAGGTTGATAAATACCCAGCCATGATCATGTAATCCTTATAATCCCAATTTACTTCCTTTCTGTCATCAGATTAGCAGATTTCATCAACAAAACATTTACTTTTAGGTAGAGCGAAGTTTTCTTTCTTAACAATAACAGAATACATAGCCCGATCTTCGCAAGCGAAGAATCGTCGATTCTTTATAAAGTAATATGGTAGAGTGTCAGAACTGGTCATGCCAGTGATATATTGTTATGACCATTATTTTAATATATATAAAAATTCTTTGATGCTCTTTAAAGAAGGCTGTTCATTATTTTTCTAACATTACGCTTGCGTATGGCACGTGTTGTTATAGCGTTCCTTGTTGTTGCTTTAGACGCATTTCGATCTTTCAGAACAAAATCGTGTACATTTTTAGTGAGATCCCTTGCTCGATATATGACCCTGACCTTTAATAACAGCAGGTGAAGAATTGTCGAAGCAAGCTGCAATACTTTCTCAAGATTGGCTTTGTAAAGCCTTCCATATACTTTCTTTGATAAAAGGGGTGTGTGTTGAAATGCAGGAATGACTGCGGAATTACAGTTTTAACTTCTAATGGCCGATTTTTATGAGGGGGTTGCACATTTTGGTCGGATATAACAGAGATGGGTGGGTGGGGTTTGTTGTTATTATTATGGTATAAGATGTTGGTCTTAAAGCTTCACATAAAATTAATATATATATATATATATATATATATATATATATATATATATATATATATATATATATATGTTATATATATATATATATATATATATATATATATATATATATTGTTCATTATCACGTGAGCGTTTATATCCAATCAGATTGCAGAAAATTCGGCCGATTCATAACAATTGGAATTATTGCTAAGTATGTTCGCTGTTCGGTGTGTGTAGCACATGTTGTTACACAAAGTAAATACCTCACGTCAATTTAATACTAAGTACGGTTCCTGATATACAGATACATCTTACAGGAATTATATAGCGTACCAAACAAAGTTTCTAATACGTCAGGGTCCAAGTTTTGAAATAAACTGAGTACATGCAGTAATAATGAAAACAAACTTATCGTAATTATGTATATTATATAATTAGTATGAGTCGAGATAAACACGATTACTTAGAATCAAAATATTTAATATCAAATCTATTTTTTTTTAAACTAACGATAGGTAATTAAGTAAAACTGTTTATGAGCATTTTATTGGATAGAAAGAACTTACAGCAATTTTTGCATTGTAGATAGTATATGAAGAAAAAAATAATTTCGTGTCTGACCATTGTCAACTACACCGACACAAGGTTTAGCAAATATCGAACAACGTTAGTAGTTACGTGATTACTTAATTTCAGTAAAGGTTAAGATGACATTTGTTAGCTAATTAGCTAAAGTACAACAGGTCAACGCCAGCAGAAAAGAGTAAGCGTTGCACTCGGCATTTCGTCACGGAGTACGAGAGAACCCGGATGACAGAGATTACCATCATAATCTTTCAATGAAACATCTTTAGGAACTGGACGAAACTTCTTTAGGAATTGGACGAAACATCTTTAGTGGTCGAACGAAACAACTTTAGAAATCGGACGAAACATCTTTTGGAATCAGATGAAACATCTTTAGGGATCAAACGAAACATCTTTAGGGACCGAATCGAAATATCTTTAGGGATCGAAACGAAACATCTTCAGGGATCGAAACATCTTTAGGAATCGGACAAAACAAACTTAGGGATCTAAACGAAACATCATTAGGGATTGGAACGAAACACCTTTAGAAATCGACGAAATATCTTTAAGGAACGAAACGAAATATCTTTAGGAATCGGAAGGAATCGGAACGAAACATTTTAAAGATCAGATGAATAACATAGAGTTCTGAGATACAATCTACTACCTTAAGATTGAAATTAATTTTCGATTTTGCCCAAATTCAATCTCGTTTAAATATATTAACTACAAGCATTTATTTTTCATTCGTTTATTTGCTGAAATAGACCTGTGTCAAAAAACACTATCGCAAAGTTTAAGAAACTGTCCCGTCTGGTGTAGTTTCGTAGTGATTCAGACATAGCTTCAGTTGGTAATGCGGTAAACTGGTCAGCAGCCCCATTATAAATGAACTGTTTGTTAAGTTAGATGGTTGTCCATCAACCATTGTGTAACCGAAATTCGTAAGGCCCTCCGACCAATCAAATCACCTATGTAGTCGAGAATGGTTACCTAACTATATTTGAGTACCATATGTATAAGTGAGTCAACTTGACAGAATCCAAGTCGATCACCTGGGGTTTTACTATATGACATATAAATAATTATAACATCTTTCTATATTAATGAATGTTCAGCACGCACTTCAAAGTCCGCTATCAGTTTTGTTCGTTTGGTTTTGTTTAGTTCTGCTTTCTTCAAGGATAAAAACGGCCATTTTCATGAAATAGTAATCTTATATAGTGTCTTTCTATTCTGTATTTTTCCGATAGATCAATTTAATTACAAGTTAATTTACACTTAGCCGCAGGCGAGTAGAACTCAGTGAACGTGTATCAATTAGGTCACTGCAACTTTATCTGCAATCGGCGTTACCTTATTCACATTCAAGTATTTAGAAAACAAACGTAAATTTCTCTTCATTGGGATGATTCTAATGTGGACATCCATTTTTTAAGTCCCCGTTATATCATTCATATTTGTCATAGCAACGATAGTCCGTACAATTTTCTCGTTACAGTTTTCACGGAGCGCATGTAAATAACGATGATTCAACTTTATTACTGCCATAAAGTTTTTAAAAAGGCATAACTAAGATCTCACTGGCATTTATCAAACATTATAGGAACCATCCATGCATAAATTTGTATCTCTGGAGTAAACCCGCTTTAAGTTCAGTGATAATCATCCATTGTCTTTCATTATTTCAAGAATAAATCCACCAGTAATTGAAAAACATGTGGGTACACTTAAGAAATTTAAATACTACAGTTGTCAATTGTTGCAGACATTTTTAGCTAGTTTCTATCCCCTGTTTGAGTAAATCGCATTCATCTGTCTCTTAACTGTCGTAGTTGGAGTTGACATATGTGATCATAATGGCAACAGCTGAGCATGTACCCACTTTACGTCACTCCAACAACTGCCAATACACAGTCCGCATCGTGCCAACTTTGTCTAGCCAAACCACATCACACCAACAACCGTACCTAGCCACACTACATCGCACGAATTGTGTTTAGCCAGTCCACATCACACCAGTATTTGCATAACCAGTCCACATCATAACAGTATTTGTATAACCAGTCCACATCATACTAGCATTTGTATAACCAGTCCACATCATACCAGCATTTGTATAATCAGTCCACATCGTACCAGCATTCGCCCCTTCGTAGAAGAGGGTTGTTATATCGATCCTAATATTTGACAAAATTTGGGCTGTCATGGAAAACGATACATACATATTTACGTAAAACTGATCAAGGCATTCATTGCAACTAGAATATTTTAGATGACGCAGTGTGAAATGTGCAACATTTGCAAAACAATCGTTATCCTCACCCCTGGTAAAATGGGGAAGATATTTTCGTCTTAATCTTTGGCAAAATTAAAGCTGCCGTACCTAACCTCATATCAATTTCGACATAAAATTTATCAAGAAATCGATTGGAAAAGAATTTTTGAGATGACATTGTGAGAAACGTGCAATATTAACAAAATATTGTTGTGTGTATCCCGATACTTCGTCTTCGCCTAATTGTAGACATATTTGTAAAAAATACCTACGTCGTCGATTTGCTGATTAAGCTTGAACACAAGATAACGACTGCTATTGTTCAAATCGAAAGTATTAGTAAAGTTCGCATTGTGTCACTAACAAACAGAATATTAAAGGAATAAATATGCCACGGTTAGATTAACGAGATCTCTCCATACGAGGCCATTTGTTTTGATCACGTGACAATATGGCGTCGGCGTTCACCTGACTTAGTATAGCGGAATGCAATGCAGGGAGCATACTAAGCATGGAACCAGACTACATCATACTAGCAATTGTATAACCAGTCCCCATCATACCAGCATTTGTATAACCAGACCACGTCACGCCAGTATTTGTACAGCCAGTCCACATAAGCAGGCACAGTTGAAAACGAATTTCATAAGTCGGTATATTTTTGTGCGATCTACGTAACAGGAGAAAATTTTAAAATAAACTCCATCTTTTCATGTTACATACCGATGTTTTATTTTTAATGTACAAAAGTACATACACTTTATTTAGCGTTCGGTGTACACCTTCAATTGTTCCGTTCAAGCGCCACGGTGAAGCGTTCGGGACAAGAACTTTATGCACCTTCTGAACTATACGTGCATATGGTGTAATGACGTAAGCACAACGGAGTCAGTCACTTACCAATGTAAAGAATGCAAATATTTGGGGGGTTTTCTCTCCATGGATCGTGTTAGGTTACAATCATGCTCCTCAACAGCATATAGGTTTTAAGTTTATATATGAAAACAAATTTGTTTGTAAATATATACAACTATTGTCTTAAAAACTTAGCAACCGTGTGATCAATAAGGCACAGTCTATGATGTGGCCTAAAGTGTATGTGAACGCAGACCGTCGTAGATAAATCTTATTTAGAGTCGGAATTTTATTACATAATAGGAAACATTAACTTAATGGAGCTATTTTATCGAACATAAACGATAATATAACAGCTTGCTTCAGCAATCAGCCATACTTAACAAAGATACATATTTTTCTTTTCCTGTTTTTTTTTCTTTTCTAGTTTTTCATTCTTTTCTAATTATGAAATTACGCTTCTTTGCTAAAACTGCAAACCCCTCCCCCAGTTATACATTTTCATTTTAATAAATCCATGTAGTTATATAGAAGAATTTACTAAAATTAAATACTTTTCTTTAAAAACTTATTACTAATATAGTCTAACCAAAGTCTAGTCAATCCTGATTGATGAATTCTTTATAGCTTATACGTCATCAAAAACTTCCAGACAAAAATTATTGACCGCTGTGGAGTTTTACAACGGTGGCCAGGTACTAAAGTGAGTAAAGAAAAGAGGATATCGGGTATATCATAATAAATGACAAGGTAGTACGCAGTTTTCCAAAACAGGTCAGCTTCAGTTGTGACAACAACATGCGACATTCAATCCAGTTAGTACTAAATCACACCTTTAGGTTGACCTCGTTCACACATGTCTACCTACTTTAAGATATATTTTTGCTGTATGTATTTCTCAGGGTGTGGAAGTAATAGCCTTCTAAAGGAATATAAATGTGTGATCTAAATGAAGTGAATTATAACCATTCAAAAGTATGAGTAAAATTCTAAAAGCAAAAATGACTCCCATTACTGAACTAGTCAGTACTGAACGCCTACATGAGCTGTATGGCTTGTACCAATGTACAGACACATTCAAATCTTACTCAGAGGTCGGAAATTTCAGCTATTGCATGCTCGTTAAATTCTAAAGCTTTGCAGGATGTGTTGCCAGTAGCGAGAGTTTTTATAGATGATTTATTGGAGGGTCGCTGTTATCCTTACACTCAGACTGCCTGAAGAAAAAACACGAACAACAGAATGATGTTTTACCGTACTTAGAACCTATTTCATACCATTTTTATGTAAACGAGAAGCATACTACTGGTCACTAAACATTATTTAAAAATTGACAGTCCCTCTGAGAGAGCTGGGACTGCAGTGAAAGGCAAAAACTCTTATTCAGTTCCTTATAATGCATGATGATCGTCGATTAAATCAAGAGAAATCATAACCTCTTGTACGAAGGACGCCATCGTATATTAATTCTTGAACTTACACGCGACTTGGTTCCGTTTTAAACAGTGGTTCTTTGCCTACACGTGAATCAAGTGCGCCTAATATATAGCTTAATCTTCGATGAAGCCTAATTTGCAATACTAAGGACGATTTATTCGCAAGTACTAACTTACACTGGAGAGACATCTGGTGTTTGTATGACTTGTGATGATCTTTGATTAGATTGCGTTTACGGGCTGTAACGTGACGTGACGATCGAAAGTGGAAACTTTCAACAGTTACGAAATACCTTTATTCTGATTAGAAAACAAGATGTCTTCCATTGCAAATGTGGAAAATATGCTTTATATCGTGCTGGAATCAAAGTGGTGTTTAATATTGCTATCACACAATCACTCTTCTGAAAAAGACTGACGTTTAATAGTTGTTATCCCACAATCACTCGTCTGAAAAAGAATAATGTTTAATAATTGCTATCCCAGAGTGCCTGAAAAAGACTGACGTTTAATACTTGTTATCCCACAATCACTCTTCTGAAAAAGACTGACGTTTAATAATTATTATCTAAAATCATTCTTCTAAAAAAGACTGATGATTAATAACTGCTATCCCAGAATCCCTGAAAAAGACTGACGTTTAAGATTCTGATATCGCAAAAGGAATTTTTTTTCTGGAATGCAGGTAGTATTTTGGTCGCTAAATTTAACATCTATTTCAAAGTTACTGAAAATGCTGCCAAGTACATAAGTGAATCTACAGACATACATACGCGGAGAAAATAAGGTCATTGTGATCGTGACCGCTCTGGTGGCTTAGTGGTTAGAGCGTACGCCTCAGTTGCGAGTGGTCGCTGGTTCGAACCTCAGCCGAATCATATCAAAGACTTCTAAAAATGGTACTAACAGTTGCCTCGCTAGGCGCTCAGCATTACGAGGTTCGTGTTGGGACTGGTCGGCCTGGTATCAGGATAATGTGACTGGGTGGGACATCATGCCACATATCTGCGACATGATATCCCAGTGCTAGACATCACTATAAACTGCCACACTGCAGACTGAAAAATTGTCAACTATATGTTAAAAATCCAAATCACACACACACACACACACACATACACTACTGTGATCGTAAATTGTTAACTCACAAATTTACTTCTAACTTATCTGCATAAATTTAAATGTTGTTCAATTATGTCTTTGTATCGTTCATGCGATTATTGCGGGTGAAATGACAGCTGTGCTCCGTTAGGATTCTGGGTGTGGGTGTGTGTGTGTGTGTGTGTGTGTGTGTGATCTGAACTGTTAACGTAGCTTTAAAAATTTTAGTCATATCGCTATGATGTCTGCTGTGTGGCAGTTTATAGTGATATCTAGTACTGGGGCATCACGCCGCAGACATGTAGGATCATGTCACACCCAGACACATTACCGACCAGTCATAACACTAACCTCTAAATGCTGAGCGTCAAGCGAGGCAGCTGTTCGTACCATTTTTATAGGTCTTTGGTATGACTCGGCCTGGGTTGGAACCCTCAACCTCGCGTATCCAAGGCGGACGCTTAAACATCTTAGCCACCGAAGCAGTCTGGAGGAACTTAAGAGCATCAATGCCTTCACTACAATATGCATTGATCAGAGGGATGTACATTAAGTGAGCAAGATTTCAGTACAAGCACTACTATCTTCGCTGTTTGCGGCTAGATGGATTAGCGATGTGAGAAATATACTCTGGAGATTTTATTGGTATAGATTCCGAGACTTAATCTCCCAAACGCGGACTCTCTGACAACCGAGGTTATCCAAATGCTATAATTAGGCATGCAATGGATGTCACTGGAGAATATCCGATTCACGATAAATTGATCGAGAATGAAATAAACTCCAGCTTAAACGTCATGCAATAGGCTTAGTACAAATATACATGGAACATTAGTAAATAGATGTGACATGTTCATACCTATAATTGTAATTAATAATTAATTTCCCTTTCGAAAACACATAAAAGTCAAAAACAAAGACTGAAACCAGTTTCAAGTATAATTGTCGATTCGCAGCAGATGCTGCTGTCCGACTTTAGTAAATTACGAGATTGATTTCATGAGATATAAATATCAAGCAACTTAATGTAACTTAGAGTACAACTTACAGTTGGGGAGGGGGATCCAAAATAGATCATTTTATAAAAAGCTAATTAAAATATGGCGATACTGTTTAGAGGTTACACAACCCCATCTTATTTATTTCGATACCAGATACGTATCATCTGATGATTACAGAAATAAAGTCGTGACATTATATTTCTGTGGCATATGCGGAACGTGTGTTTTACCTCAGCATTTTTCAAGTCATCTCGCTATCGAGAGCTAATGGAAGTTCTAATGAATGAAGTTTTTGTGAGCTTTACATTCGTACTAATTTCAAATGAAACGACTGAAGCAATCTATCTAATACGAACCATTCTTTCGCCCAAAGATTCAATTTTTCAACTCGTGTAATACATATCAGGCTTCATATATATTATATTGTGCAATATCGCATCCCATATTTTGTTAGAGCTTATAAGATATTTCAACGTGGTTACTTATATCCAAAAGAAAATCTCCTTTTTATCATTTTTGTCATTCACATTTACATTAGTATTCGGTGATATTCAACAAGTTCTTGAAATTGAACAGTTTATTTAGCTTGTCCCAAAAATACATCAGCTATTGTTCAAGCAAATGCCATTGTTCTTATATAGAGTTGGTTACTAAATATACAGCATATCGCTCCCTCCCTCCTTACACTCCTCCCTCCCTCCATCTTTACACCCCTCACACCATGAATGACCATTCTCCGTTTAGCCTGGTCCTAAATCAGAAGAAAAAAAAATTCTTTTCTCTATTTGCAGTATATTTAATATTTCTCGCAAGTTTAAAGTTTCCGTTCACTTCTTAAAGCAAGTTTCTGTTTACTTCTACAAGCAAGGTTCCGTGTACTTCTTAAATCATACACACATGTTCTGGGGGTATCGTGACAACATTGGCAAAGAGCGGCATCTCTGATTTCTTACGCACTTTATTTATTTCTTAAAATGTGTTTTCCATTGCCGACACTATTCTTAATTCAATATGGCTCAAACGACCGATTTATTTCACGTGAATTGTGTTGCACGTGGCATCCAGCTGTTCGTATTTATTCATATTGTCAAAAGAACAGATGAGATGCTAATTTTGCTTGTTTCTTGTGGATGCAGATTCCACTAGTGGTTGAAATTGATCGCAGCTAAAGTGGAAAGAAAAGCACCTCACGTTAAACAGCAAAGGTTGACGAGGATCAGCGCACTACATGTCTCTTTTTGAGTCAACTCTGTCTTCAAGCAGCTAGTCTTGCATGTGAGACAAATGACCTCCTTACCTAAGTCGTAGAGTAATTGTCTTGAAGTGAGACAATTTTCTTATTACCCAGCTGGTGAGGTCTTGAAAGTGAGCCAAATATTGGAATAATTGTCTTGGAAATGAGAAAATGTTCACTTTTTCCATGTGGTGGATTCTTGAAAGTGAGACAAATTGTCTCCTTACCCAAGTAGTGGAGTGTTGCAAGCGAGACAAATGGTCTCCTTACCCAAGAGAGAGAGTCTACCAAGTGAGACAAATTGTCTCCTTACCCAAGTAGTAGAGTCTACCAAGTGAGACATATGGTTTCTTTAGCCATGTCGTAAAATAATTGTCTGGAAAGTGAGACGAATGATTTCCTCACCCAATTGATGGAGTCTTGGAAGTCAGAAAAATTGTCTCATTACGCAAGCGGTGGAGTCTTGCATGTGAGAAAAATAATCTCCTTAGGCACGTCTTGGACTTTCAGTACGTATGCATGTATGTATAGGTTTTCATAGTACATCAGTATATTCGTGACTATATTCAAATTTCGCAATACTAATGAAGGCAAAAATCGCGAAAATCTTTATGAAGATAAACTGGATAAAAGTAAAATTATATCCCTCTATTATAAAAATGCTCGATTAAAATTATCAACAAGGTATCAAAAGAACACATGTGGGTACAAAGTGAATAAAAAATATAAGGGTGCAAACTTCTTATATAAATCGCATTCTTTTAGAAAATCCAGTATGTATACCAGTGGCTTAGAAAGCTTTTTTGTCAAGTTATATTAAAAGATGTTATAAAATAAAGAAAATAAATTGTCTTAAAGGATGGCGATCATCACAGTCAACAAAAATTGGTTCCGTTGTCAGTGTGTACTGGCAAAGCACACAGTTTGCTGAAGTTCCCCCATCCGGATGTAAACATGGGTCACCTCGCAATTCTGACCTACTCTCTGCTAGATGTAAACATGGGTCACCTTGCATTTCTGACCTACTCACTGCTGAAGGCATGCATGGGTCAGTTTGCATTTCTGATCTACTCATGCCGGTTAATATAATACTTCAAGTCATTAAATAGGATCCTCAGCTCAGGAATGAATGATACTATCGGAGTCGGACACAGGTACTTGGACGAACAGGCCATTTTCATCAAAAAACAATGCCTGAATTGAGTTCCTTATTTATTTATTTCCTTCATTCTTCCAAATTTTTCCTGACATTCATTGCATCAGTTATACGTTTAGATGCAACAAGACAGTTTTACTTAAGTTGGACACTGACTTTTGCATACCATATCTAGAGGTCAGCATAGGTTCTGCTGTTTAGCTGGAATGAGTCATACTTGAGTGCAATGTTTGGAGTTTTAGTGCATATGATCTTTCCGCAACCGGCTGAATTACATCTGCTTACTTGGTACGCAAAAGCCAAGAGGCTGAACTCTACAACTATTATTTTCAGTGTAGCATTTAACGCTGTTTTCTATTGAATGCAAGTGCATATTCTTTATTGTTCATAAAATCTCCATGACAATCATAAAAACAATATATAGAGATGTCCTTACTCACAGAGAAAAGGCTCAGAGGTAGCTGGGGTATTGACCAATGCGAATAGTTGGAAACTGTCAATACGTCACTGTGAAAGGTTCCGTCTTCACACCTACGTTTACTTAAGGACTGATCGTTTATTGTGCATGCTGTATGAATTCAAAATCGCAGTGCAGATTGTATAGTCTGCCAACTTAACTATGTAGAACGTTTCATTTTCGGTGCATTCTTCTATGAAACGTTAAAACACACCAGCATCGCATATCTTGTTATAAGGATCTTGTCTTTGCTCATATAGACGGATCTTCGTCCGCCAAACACTTTTAATCTGGGAAGTACCACTACGATTACATCCGAGTCTCGTTGAGAGAGTCAAAGATATTCTACTCGCACAGGAAAAAATTCGAGGATCTTCTCAATAATTTAGTTTGTAATTTATTTTACCCATGACTCCCAAAAAGTAATGCTAGTATGTGGGAATATATGATTTTTTTATTCAGTTCTAACAAGTGTGACGAAAGAAATTCAAAATTACCCGCCAATTAGATTTCTGGAAATCATAATGAAAAGATAGATAAAAGATTTAAAGTCTATGCTGAAAAAAATGCAATTGTTATAACTCAGTTGGTGTATTAATATTGATATTTCGAAAGAAAAGGAGGTTTTGAAATCACTTTATTTACATTTCGTCATCATTTAATATGTTTCCGCCTGTACATACTGGTTCCATGATGTCTGTTGCGAGGATAAAGAGTCTGTACATCAGTTCAAGGAACTACCAACACCAAAATAACGGAGTGTACGAGACGAGAAGACGTTTCTTGTCAAAGATCCGACTTAAGGCTAAATTTGATTAGCGTTACTAATCAACGCAATAATGTAATGTAATGCCATTTTGTTTAGCATTACATATCAACGCAATAATGTTATGTCATTTTGTTTAGTATTACATATCAACGCAATAATTATATGCCATTTTGTTTAGCATTACATATCAACGCAATAATGTTATGCCATTTTATTTAGTATTACAAATCAACACAATAATGTTATGCCATTTGGTTTAGTATTAGAAATCAATGCAACAGTGTTAAGTCATTTTGTTTAGCATTACATATTAACGCAATAATGTTATGCTATTTTGATTAGTATTACAAATCAACGCAATAATATTATGCCATTTTCGTATTATATTATACAGTTCTAACTGAAGTAGCATTTACTGGAGAATCCGAGTTTTTTTTTTACAATTTTTAAACACTGTTCCACAAAATGTACTAACAATTTATTTACTGGATACCCTATACTTCACTACATATTTCTTCACAGCAATTTTCGTGTCTATTTGTTTATTCCTTTCCAAACTTTGATGTGAGCAAAATTTCTGACTTTGTTATCAGATGTATTATATTCCATTGCAAATAATTAAAATTTCTCCATGACATGTACTTTAGGACCAAAGATGCTAAGGCGAGTAAAGAAGATTATTTCTTAAAAAGTTTCAGAGACATTGTCCGGTTATGTAGATACTGAATATAAACTTACCTCCATAGCATGCGTGTATTGCCCATCTACCGGAACATTTGCCTGAAAAATTTTAAACAAACATATTAAGCAACTTTTGCTAGCCATTAACTTTGAAACAACTAGTGTTAACGTTATTTTAATGTTGACAGACAGGTATGATAGTGTAACAACTAGTGTTAACGTTATTTTAATGTTGACAGACAGGTATGATAGTGTAACAACTAGTGTTAACGTTATTTTAATGTTGACAGACAGGTATGATAGTGTAACAACTAGTGTTAACGTTGTTTTAATGTTGACAGACAGGTATGATAGTGTAACAAAGACAACAGTCTAAAAGTAGCGACTTCATAAACTCACATCAAGATCAATCTTAGACAAAGAATATCAAACACGATGCTTCAGTCTGGCTTGTTACTCCTTTTTAGAAATATAATTCCATCACCGCTTTCACATAATCAAAGAAACAAGGATTAAATTCTGTCAAAGCTATAAACGGATACACAAATATAAAAAGCACGTACCTTAGATTTATTACAATACTATTAAACAGCAAATGACTGAGAGGGACATAAAAAGCACGTACCTTAGATTTATTACAATACTATTAAATAACAAATGACTGAGAGGGATATAAAAAAACACGTACCTTAGAATTATTACAATACTATTAAATTACAAATTACTGAGAGAAACAGAAAAAGCACGTACCTTAGATTTATTACAATACTATTAAATAACAAATGACTGAGAGGGACATAAAAAGCACATACCTCAGATTTATTACAATACTATTAAATAGCCAATTACTGACAAAGACATAAAAAGCACATACCTTAGATTTATTACAATTCTATCAAATAACAAGCTACTGAGAGAGACAGAAATGCACATATCTTAAATTTATTACAATTCTATTAAATAGCGAGTTACTGGGAGAGACATAAGACGCACATATCCTACGTTTGTATTAAAATGTTCTAATTAGTAATATTTCATAATTATTCAAGTCATGATGCGTAACACTTCAAGTTGCGAGCCCGTGGCTAGTATACAACACAAATAGATGAGGATGCCTATATACATAGGTGTACTGTCTACAATTAGTTATATTATAATCTGCTGATTAATTTCAGGCATAGATTTTGCACTTTGGTACTGATTGTAAAAGTTATTCAAGGTCGTTAAAAGTGGATAATTGTTTAAATGGTAACTAAAGCTCTCTCCATGTGTTATGCGTCAATGCCAGTTAATTGCTTTCTCGTAATAAGACAAAGAAACCAACCTATCTCAGCTTTCAAAATCATTCTTGTATCCATACGTGGCAAATTATCTGTTTGATAGCGTCTCAGAGACTAATCTTGGAATGGGTTATTATATGCCTTGGGTAAGCTAGAAAACTATATTCGACATGCTTGGGAAGCAAAAACTATTCTCATCATTTTACAGAACGCTAATTCACTCGAATAGCCTTGTCTTACGCAGCTCAGTTTCCTTGGAACAGCTCGTATTTCTTAATTAAAGTGCATCATTTTCCTTGGTGCATAGTACATCATTTTCCTTGGTGTTTGATTTGCCAAGTACTTCGACTAATAATCATGTCTTCAGAAAGCACGATGCGCCCAGAGGACGAAATTACGATGTAATTATTTTACTTCGGTGGACATATCTGACAAAGACAATAATATAAATGACTGACAGGCGTCAAGCTGAATTGTTTATTTGAACTTAATGAAAAGCAAAAATGGATTAAAACTTAATATTGATAGGAACAGAAAGAAATATCAAAATGACCAGGACCTGGACGCTAAGCCCACTGTTCAAGCATTGATGTGAACTGCTTGGCATTGACCCCAGCCTCCAAAGGTTAAAAAAACATACAAAACGTGTCGCAGAATTTGTTCAGCTTCATAATGGATCATACAATTATGTACAAAGCCTATGATGGGGTATAGGAAATAATTATAAGGAAACAAAAGAAAACTCTAACTAAACCTTTGTTGAATCTTCATATCCTCACAATCATTAAGACCAGATATGATAGAAGTCTATCAACGGGCTTAGGCAATATACACAAACGAAAAACTTTAGTCGAAACCATAGGAAACTTAACGCCGCAGCAATCGCCGTGGGAAAAGTGAAAGTAACGTCTAGCTTTCCATCATGCTGGTAATGTTCCATACTGTCAGTTTTCAGTAAAAACTATATCGCAAACAAGACTCTAAAATATATCAAATTACTGTGCTTTCTCGGATGAAAAAGATATTTTCCCTTATCAATATCTGGCAGAACTCTGTGGATATCTGTATGATAGTGGTTGGTGTTGTAAATCTTCCAAATGTCTACACAGTGCCTGGAGTTGTAAATCTTCCAAATGTCTATAACGTCTTTTAACTGTCATAGAGAAATTGACTCGGACAAACGTTCGCTAGGTTCATTCTTTGAACAGTCGCCACGACGGAAGTTTGCTTTCTTGAAAAGGTAACGTAACTGGTAAAAAAAAACAAAAACATTTGATTGGTGGTTGAAATTCAGTTTCTGAAGATAATTTTCTGTGGTTTTTAAGGGTTGATTTTTTTTACTTGTTTATTTGTTTGACGGTTTTAGTTTTAGCACTTGCTAAATATATTCATATATTTAAATTACATCGCTAGTTCTTACAGATATTTTAAAAACAATCAGAGCTATTTAACCGTTTTCTGAAGGGAAGGGTCACTGGTCAGGAGATGATTTGAATGTTGTTTTTGTTTTGTTTTTGATTTCTTTAGGGGAAATCTTTATTTTTCCTTGTTGTGCTTCTTGTTTTCTTTACTTCTCTGTCCTTTTGTTCTTGTTATGGGGTGTTGTTTTCAATATTTGTGAAAAGTACTTAGATCGGGCCTGATCGGATTCAAACTTAATAAAAGTTTATTCAAGTGTCAGTTTATAAAGTTTAAGGAAGTGTCAGTTTGAAAAGTTTATTGAAGTGTCAATTTAAAAAGTTTAATGAAGTGTCAGTTTAAAAAGTTTAATGAAGTGTCAGTTCAAATAGTATATTGAAGTGTCAGTTTCAAAGATAAAACTTTATAGGGGTTCACATTCAGTTAGACCAGATTATTTCATTCCATTTTACTGAGCAATACCAACATTAGCTATCAGTTCCAACATAAAGTTTTGATTCTGAAATTCAATTCTAGCCGGCACTTTGCATTCAGACCTTGAGCCTGAACTTAACTCTTGAATCCAGAAATCATGTCATCAATATTTTTGTATCTATGTTTTATTATTATTATTATTATTATTATTATTATTATTATTATTATTATTATTTTGCTGTTGTTGTTGTTATTGTTGATTTTGTTGTTGTTATAGTGTTGTTGTTGTTGTTTTAATCAAAGATATTCATGAGTACGCTTATTTTAATTAATAAAAAAAACCTCCAATTATGAATGTAAATTTAAGGCCAGCATGGGGATATAATAAACGGCAAAAGTGTTATATTCAAAGCTTGATACTAATATTAAAGTAACTGCGGACATATCTGAAGACATGCTTATTACAATAATCACAGAATATCGATATTCATATTGTATACTTAGATTGAATGAGAAGGCCAGCTTAACTTTGAGTAATGTTTCCTCTGAATTTCTTTGATAAAATGTGAGTATTTAACACAAGTTCAGACTAAGACTTACTAATAAGAACAATACAAGATTTAAACACTTAATAATGTTTACTTTCTTAATTATTGTCAGCATGTTTTTGTTTCGTAATTATGTTTTATGTGTTATCTAATATTGTAAAGCGCTTGGAGCTTCTAAAAGATTCGGCGCAATAGAAAGTCCAGATTATTATTATTATCATCATCATCAGCATCAACATTATTATTATTATTATTATTATTATTATTATTATTATTATTGGGTTTCGTGTATGTGTGTGTGTGTGTGCTCCATAAAGCATTTCTCCGAATTCTGATGAAAAGGGAATAATAACAGTCTTCAGTAGACGAGATAACGCTCTGACTAAAATTACAACTCTATGATCTTAAAACGAAGTAATAGGAAAGAGGGAAAACCAAAATGTTTTGTAAAATTCAACAAATAATGTATTTCCCTAGAATACAAAATATAAATATAAAGAGAACTTAATGTATTTTTGATTTAAATCCCAAATAGACCTATAATTTCTATCACAAGTCCTAATGAATATAGTTCTGAAAAAACTTTAGTGCTATTTCAAATGAAATCCAACGCTGAAGGTACTAACGTGCCTGTAATGGCCTGTTATCTCGGGTGTACTAATGTACCAATAGCTTTAACTGTAATAATGTGTCAACAGTCAACATTCTTGATGAATCACAATATTACAATACAAAAAGTCCTTGTTCGAATCCTCTATAATTCCAAGTTATTGTTTCTTTCCAAGAATATTATTATAGATGAGCACTTTGTATTTCCAGTGAATAAATCATTTGAATAAACAAATTCAAGCCAAAATCAAATACTGAACACAACAATAATAGTCTTACACTTCCATAACATTACTAAACTAATTTGGTTACCGACTAAATTAGTTGTCTATGACCGACTAAATTCTCTCTCTCTCTCTCTCTCTCTCTCTCTCTCTCTCTCTCTCTCTCTCTCTCTCTCTCTCTCTCTCTCTCTCCATGGAGAGTAAGAGAGAAAGAAAGAGAGAAAGAAAGACATCTGTTAGGTTTATGCATGAAAATTGTCATTGTTGGATTTCAGAAATAAAAGATAATTTTATAGCAATCAGAGGAAGGTGGTCGTTTGACAAATATGACCGGAAAAGATGGCTTACGGCGAATATAAACCACAGGTACCAAGGGAAATGTTCTCCTCCACCCAGACTGTTATTATGGATTCAAACTCATGGATTGAAAATACTTCCGTAATTGATTTTTTAGTGTCTGGCCTATAGCAATTATAAGATTTACAAATTCCTCTTTATTCCACCTTAGGGAATAACATCAAAATCAAATATAGAAACGTTTCTTTTGAGTTCATTGTCATGGTAAGAAAAATAGATTGATACTGGAGGGCATAGACATGATATATTCAAAAGTGCATGTAGCTCCTTCTATCCGTCCGTCTGTCTGGCATAAGAATAAGGTTGCCTTTCTTTTTCTTTTCGTTGGATATATATTATTGATGATATTTATAAAGCACGTGATTGATACACTATACTTATAAAGCATGCAACTGATAACATTTTACTGATAAAGCATGCGATTGATACATTGTACGTATACAATATACGATTGATACTTTGTACTTAAAAAGCACGCGATTGATACATTGTACGTATACAATACACGATTGATACATTGTACTTAAAAAGCACGAGATTGATACATTGTGCTTATAAAGCACACTATTGATACATTGAACATATAAAACACACGATTGATACATTATACTTATAAAAAGCAGGCGATTGATACATTGTACGTATACAACACACGATTGATATATTGTACTTAGAAACCACACGATTGATACATTGTACTTACAAAACACTTTTGATACAATGTTCTTAATAATCGCATGATTGATACATTGTACTTATAAAACACATACTTGATACAATGTAAATGTAAAGCACACGATTGATACATTGTACGTCTTCATAGGACGGCAGACAGGGTATTGAAATGGTTTTATAAAAGAATTTCAAAGGAGAACATTTTCGTGCGAAATCCAACAAACAGACAATTTCTTCAGAAATGCCCTTCAAGACAATTAATGAAGACTTCGGTGTAGGAAATCAAGATAGCGCTGGACATAATCTGGGTCTGCAGAACTGGAAGGGAGATTCTGCATCATCTCGAGAAACTACCCTTATTTGATAACAATTGAGCTGTAAGGTCTTCCTCGATGGAATAAGCAAAACAATACAAATGAAAGAGAGAAGAGGTTATGAACTTTACACACCTCTCAGGAACTGGAGAAATTGATGACTTAATTACAAAGTAGATCCGAAAAGTGGTCGCCTTCGATAGTGGGGTTCACAAAGTAATTAAGTATTCCGTAGCCTTAAATATAAAACATTGTAAGAAACATTTGATAATTACAAAATTAATTGCCAATGTCATGAGCAACATCATATTCAGGTGCTGGGAACTCGAATAACATGATCGAAGGATCGTTGGATGGAGACTTTCTATAAACACTGTTGCTGTGCAACTGAGTGAGACATCGAACTCAAATTCCTTGGTCAATACCCAAGTTCGTTCAGAGAGATAGTTTACCGTCGATGAAATAGCGTGTACACAAAATTTATTTCTTTTCATTAATTCACCTCCTACCAGGTGGTTTTACATCATCGGCTGTGATTTAATTTGGTTAGAAAAAAAATAGCTTAAAGTAATACTTTTCACCAACAATAGGTCGCAAACTTCGAATGAGATATCCCTAATCTAATAAAGTTTTATGTTGTAGTTTCTAATTTACTTTTTCTTTAAATAATTAAACGATTTATGTGTTTCTTGAGATTGATATCGATTTCACGAGGGGTTATTGCTCAAGCTTGGGAGCTGTATCCTTGCCAAATTTATGTTGAACTAAACCTAAATCATTTAAAAATGAATTTTAGAAAACCACTGATCTCTCGAGTAACATAATTTTTTAAAACTTCTTTTGATTAACCAATCAGTACTCGGTAACAAAAGCCGTTCATTCGTACTTTTCGGTTAATATTAAGGTGAAATGCATCTGTGTCAGGAATGCAGTCATTCTGAAGACCTCTACTCGGAATACCCAAATTGTTTACGTCAAGCGGATACGTTTTGATCCCATCCCTTGAGTAAGGATAGTCATCATTGAGGTTATAACGTAATTATGACGTCAACGATACGGCAAACAACTGCTCTTTAAGCATTCTTGCTGACAGGGAAGTTTTTATTTGCACTGACCTTGAAGATGTGAAGTGACCTGGTTTGTTTTCATTATTAACTTTCCTTTATATCTCACAGCGCCCTGTAATTTTTTTCCACCTTGGTTTGGCTTTCCCTTATATACCGATTGTTACGACTCTTTGGTCTTAAACACAGTAACAGAAAAGAGTGAAAACCAACAAGTTTTGTAAAATTCAACAAATAATTTATTTCCCTAGAATACAAAAGTGAAATTTTAAAAAGTATTTACATTATGTTGAATTAAATTTCAAACAGTCCTAAAAGATATATCATAAGTGCAAATGTATAAAGTTCCAATTAAATTCCAGTGGTGTTCCAAATTAATTCCCATATTAAATGTGTTCATGTGCCTGTAGTCTCGAATGTACTGATGTGCCAATGGCCTGGGCTGTTGCGATGTGTTAACAGTCTATTGATGTATCACAATAATATAATCCAAAATGCCCTTGACTTAATTCACTATTAACTAATGATTTAGTCCAAAAAGTATTAAAGATCACCTTGTAATCTCTTGATAATTTAAATAAATAAATGCACCCAAATTAAAAACTGAGCACAACAATAAAACCGATTCCGCTTTGGATGTTAAGTCGGAATGAGCATTTTATTCAAGTAAACAAGATTGATATATAAGCCTAAGATAAATAACGGAGCCAGAATGTAGGTCAGTTTCCCTTCTAAAACATTTAAAGTTGTCAACAAAATCAGGAATTTCCAAGTGAAAATCTAATGTCCTAGACTCAGATTCAAATAAACACCTTTACCTCGAATAATAATGATCTGAATACTTAATCTATAATGATAGAGAAATATTATCTATGTCTTATGTTGTTTACAAAGTAAACGTCACTAGTCAGGTAGACCATTTACTTAATTATGTATAAAAGTCTGTTACAAAATACATATATACATAACATGTAAGCATTGAGAAAAGCAAACAAACACTGCAAATTTTGATATACATGACGCCGATTTCAATGATTACTTCTAGGATTTAGAACAAAAGCTATTCATGATCAGCCTCGTCTCTATAAAATCAGCTTTTGAAGTACACGTATTCACTGTCAAACAAGATTTCCTTCAATATCATTACTGGCAAGGAGAAATATTCACATCAAATAAAAAGTGGTTCCAATGTACGATTCACATGTTTACTCTTGGTGGCAAACTTTCCCCATCAAATAACCTTCTGACTAGATTGATTATCTTGACTGCCTTGGTTATGCTGCCTACGTTGGTTATATTGACTACATTGGTTATACTGACTGCATTGGTTATATTCAGTGCCGGATTACCAAATAGGCAGAGTAGGCACCGGCCTATGGGCCCTACGCCTTTTAGGGGTCCCGCGACAACGGATCAAAATAATATTGAATTGATTTGATATTCACGTATTAAGAGATAATTTGTGAGGGGGGGGGGCCAAGATTTTGACTGCCTAGGGGCCTCCACGGGGTTTAATTCGGCACTAGTTTTATTGACTGCATTTGTTATAATGACAGCATTGGTTACATTGACTGCATTCATGTAAGATTTATAGATGATCACAAAAGCTTGTCTTCTAAACAACCTTAGTCCTACCTTCTGAGTTGATTTCCCTGTTTGAGAGCTCAGTCGTATACCTGGTTAATTACTGCTACCACCATTAGACTCCAAAGGCCATTTATCTTAAAGTACTATCTGATTTGGATCAATAGCTTGTGCAAGTGTCACTGAAAGCTCAAAGTTCATTGAAACGCGTACCCTGTCGGTATTGCAACAACAGTTTTAACCGATCCTTATAAGGAAGATTCCATTGCTAGGCAAAATAAGTTTTCAATAGCTATCAAAAGCCATGGACATCAGTCTATTGTGACTAAAAATACAAGCCTTATACTGCAGTCTTTTGTAACTAAAAACACAAGCCAAATATTCAAAATACATGGTCCAAACGGAACGAGCAAATTAGAGGATGACATTAATCTCATTACATGTAAGATTCGCGGCCTTCAGTGTGTTGGGGATACACAAAGGCATAAATCTTCACAGATGTGATTGGATGACAAAGAAGCAAAATAGAAGTCCAGTGGCAGAGCATTTCTCTTCCCCCGACCACACTTTCAGTTACGTAAAACTAACTTCAATTGCTCACAACCCAAAATGAGTTCCGAAACAGCGAAGAAATGGAATCTTACTTGATACGCCGCGTGAGAAAACCGAAACCATGCTGCTTAAACCAAAAACACTCTAAAGCCAACCATACTCAAATAAAATCATCATCTGTCTACAGCCGCTGCGTCTTAAATTAAATCATTCATTATTCTCCCACTCGCTTATAATTATTGTTGTGTTGTTTTTATTGTTGTTTTTTTTATATTTTAGTTGTTCCTTGTGTTGTTATTGCTATGATCATTACTTGCATTGCAATATCCGGGAAATGATTCACAGTTACAACACATTGCATTAAAAAAGCAGATGGCGCTAATGTTTTTCCCTTTACAGGTCAATACCAACAGTTAAGTTCAAGCAAACTAGACAAAACATCAAACATTTTCAATCTTTATTTCAGTTAGAAATAGTAGTATAAATGTTTGGAAATTCAATGCTTTTTGTGCTAATTGTTTTGTGATTGCGTTTGACAAAAATCTCAAGGGTCGACATCGTCTATGCTACATACAATCTAGTCTTGCACTGTTAGTTGTCAGTTCGTTGTACAATAACTACTCAGCAATTCTTTTTTAAATGGCATAAATGAGATTGTACACAGAGCATTTCAATGTCATAAATGGAATGGTACACAGAACATTTTCAATGGCATAAATGGGATGATACATACACAGGACATTTTCCAATGACATAAATGGAATGATACACGAGATATTTTTCAATGACCTAAATATTTGAATTATACACAGAACATTTTCAATGACATAAATAGAAATTGTACACCGAACATTTTCATTTGTAGATTTTATTTTGATTAAGTTGTCAGAATACGCCCTGATTACTGTGCTAAGTATTAGCAGGCAACATAGCAACATCCTCTTTCATACGACACGGTGTAATTATTAAGTCAATTTAACCTTATTTGACTAAGTAGCTCATTAGTTAAGGAATGGTCGGAGTTCCTTTCCCAACACTGAATCAACCGAGGTCGGCAACCTGGATAGTTTAAGTCAATTTGCTTGCATCGGCACTTTATAACGTTAAAAGTATTTTGTGCCGTAAAACGCCAAACCAGACTAAACCAAACAATCCAGACCAAACAAAGCAAACCAGAACAAACCAAAAATAAACAGCAACCAGATTAAAGAAAAGTTCTCCTTCAGTGAAATATTAATTATGAACAAAGAACAGCATGACTGGTTATATAATAAAAACAGCAATTACATCAAACATAATAACAAAAGCAGATGGAGAGAGAGAGAGAGAGAGAGAGAGAGAGAGAGAGAGAGAGAGAGAGAATTTGCGTTGCAGATTATGATATAAATATTTTTATATCTTTAACAAGGTACTGGACATGCACAAATATTGTTATCCCTTTTAGATTGTTATTACTCCAGAGAATTTTGAGTTTGATAATTCGAACGAAAGATAGATGGTTTTAAAGAAGGGACTATTACCAGTCAAAGTCTTCTGTGTATGATATTAAGGGGTCAGTCAAAATCTTCTGTGTATGATATTAAGAGATCAGTGAAAGTCTTCTGTGTATGATATTAATGGACCGTTCAGTATCTTCCGTACATAATATGAAGGGCTATTACCAGTCAAAGTCTTCTGTGTATGATATGAAGAGAACGATTACCAGTATTATTTACATGATTCAGATTAGTAAATACAATTAAGATGATGCATGCCTGACACTTATGAATTGTTTACATGAAATTGCATAAAACGTACGCTGTTCGCATGTCTGGGAGTATAAATTATATTGAGATTTAAGGTGGGTAATCTTTCAAGAATTTTCGTTATTTATTATTTGATTGGCGTTAACGAATTTGGTCCTTTATTTCGTGCAATAAGTTCTTCCCAACCAGTTTCGATGTGCTCACAGTCCAATTACTGTACGAGTTTATCCGTATGTTGGCAGTCCAATTACTGTACTACCTACTCCATACGTTGGTAGTCCAGTGTGGGGGCGGGGAAGGGAAGGGGGCAATTTGGAACAGATCTCAAATACACGCGGATTATTTCAAAATCTGTTATATTTCAGAAGAGGAAAAGTTTAAATAAGATCTTGATCTAAGCGATTTTAATTTTGAAGATAATTGTGCATTAATGTAAAATTAATTATATTTTACACAACAGTCATTACATAAATTAAGCCATATTTATTAGTTAAAAACGGAAAAGAAAAACACGCCGCGAAATTCATTAGTTTCTTATCTCCGACCTCATCCAATATTGAACCGGAATAGGCTTAAAGTTTTAACAAAGCATGGCACCAACAATCTCTATAACACCCTAATACATCTTATGGACAAGTTTAAGTTGAAAACAAGTGCACAAAAGAAAATGAGCGATTCCACTATTGGAATTGTTTCCATAGTGAAGTCATTAGCACATTCAAATGAAAAATCTTCATTCCTGAAATGCATATGTTGTACTTTCCTGATTGTCTGACATCTTAGATGCAAATAAATCCTCATTAGAAAATGTTCTCCATTCATACCTTAGTTTAAACGATTTCAAAGTGTGTAACGCTTCAGGCAAGACTCTTTTCAACATAGAAAGGATATTTTCTTAACTTGTTTTGCCGAAAGAGCCCATTTAAGGGTAAATTAATAAAGATGTCAAATATTATTTCTACAACTTGCTTTATCCCCAGATATTGCCTTTGAATCATTTGCAAAGGTGAAGACAGAAAAAGTATTATAATATATATATATATATATACTTATATATATATATATATATATATATATATATATATATATATATATATATATAACTATATATATACTATATATATATTACATCAGAATACCAGTTCTTGTTTGTTGTTTCAGGAGTCTCGTACAGTATGGAATGTTAAGGAAATCATTTCTTCAATAGTATAAAAAGAACTGAAGAATGGTTAACGTGAGGTCATATTGTTAATTCTTATGGTGAGTGCGAACCTGGAAGCTAGACAAAGGAAATGAAGAACGATGCTAAAAGTCTGTTTGCAGGAATGGGTTGTAATGAACTGGTTTGTTTCCCATTTTAAAGCCTAGTGAGACACCTAATGTATGTTATGTCAGTTTGAATAACTATATAAATCTCGATTTTATCAAGAATCATTAACATCCTGCCTGGACATGAAATTATCTTAAACTAGGCCCAATTGTATTATTATGAAAACATAAAATCTACTATGATATCGAATTATCAATAACAGACACTGCAAAAACTGTCGCTCGCGAGAGGTACTTCAGTGAAATCAGGAAAGAGCCACTGTAAACTTTTGCCAGCAAAGGCACTCTTAAACTACGAGGAAATTTCGCTGACTGGAGGTCAAAAATTAAAAAGTCATTAAACTTCTTAATTTTAAATTCCAATTTTAAGCAGGCAAAATCTATTTTAGTTACACGCTATTAAAGTGCATATAGTTTATAAAAGAATATGACGTTATTGCCGAAGTTAACCTGCTGCTTCTTAGTGACTAAAGACTATGACGTGCAATTTACAACAACTTTTTCATCATTGTATTCCTATCCGATCCCTCAAGGGGCGAAATCTTTTCCAGCACTCATTAATTTTACCTGGGTACTGTTGTTAAACTTTGCTACAAAACAAAATCAAAACATAAACATAAAATAATTAGCCTAATTCAAAGTTAGCCTTCTGTCTGCTTAGAATAATGAACCCGTTTAGAGATATGGATGCATGGAAACATTACTTAAAGTCAATCGGACACTATCATATTTATCACTGTAAAGACCTCGTGTGTATTATACACATTAGATTTCCCAAGTATAGAGGCATTTGGTCGAGTAAACGTTAGTTTTTCATAATCTTTACCTGAAGCCACATAGGTCTAATTGACCTAAAGGTTCTTTTCTTTTTTCTTTTTTTTATGGCTCATGGAATGCTTTATTAACCAGTAGATTCGATCCAATGGCTACAGATGTTTGAGAAATTCCAAAGTTATTTTTGATTGTGATAATGAATCATTTACAGATAGAAATAATAAGCAATATTTCATAATAGAGACCAAAATAATCATTCTTCTAAGAGAATGTAAGTTAGCTAGACTAAAGACCATACCGCTAAAACAAATTCACTCACAATTAAAAACACGTCAGATTCTGAGAATAAAAAGTACCACAAAACAATCCGCAAATTTGTAAACTTGCATAAGTAGAAAATCCCAAGATAGACTAGAAAACTTGTAAATAACAAATCCAAAATAATATTGGTCAATAATAAACGATCTGTCGAAAGCAAATGATGACATACCTTTCGAAATCAACACTTTTTATGATTATTTTAGGAACATACACTAATCCAATCAGAATAATGACCAGACATGAAAATGAGGAACCATTAAAAATATAACAGTACACAGTACTAAATAAACTAATCTCTTTACACAGTACTAAATAAACCAATCTCTTTTCACAGTATTAATAAACCAATCTATTTTCACAGTACTAAATAAACCAATCTATTTTCACAGTACTAAATAAACCAATCTATTTAAACAGTACTAAAAAACCAATCTATTTAAACAGTGCTAAATAAACCAATCTATTTACACAGTACTAAATGAACAAATCTATTTACACAGTACTAAATAAACTATTCTCTGTACACCGTACTAAATAAACCAATCTCTTTCCACAGTACTAAATAAACCAATCTATTTTCACAGTATTAAATAAACCAATCTATTTACATAGTACTAAATAAACCACTCTATTTACACAGTATTAAATAAACCAATCTATTTACACAGTACTAAATGAACAAACCTCTTTACACAGTACTAAATAAACCAATCTCTTTACACAGTACTAAATAAACCAATCTATTTTCACAGTACTAAATAAACCAATCTATTTACACAGTACTAAATAAACCAATCTCTTTGCAAAGTACTAAATAAACCAGTATATTTACACAGTACTATATAAACCAATCTCTTTGCACAGTACTAAAGAAATCAATCACTTGAAACAGTACTAAATAAGTAAATATTTTTATACAGTACTAAATAAACCAATTACTTTACACAGTAATAAATAAACCAATCTCTTTACACAGTACTAAACAAACCAATCTCGTTATACAATACTAAATGAACAAATCTCTTTACACAGTACTAAATGAACAAATCTCTTGAGACAATAATAAAAGAATAAATCTCTTTACTCGGTATTAAATGAACAAATCTGTTTATACAGTACTAAATGAACAAATCTCTTCAGGGCAAATACAGAAAGTGCTGAGTAATTTTGAATCCAGTATGTCGCCTGATGAAGATTCCTTCTTAAATTCTTGTCTACATGAACTTTTCAATTTGATCTTATGTTGAGTGTTATTCCAGAAACCTGGATTACGTGACTGAGTAAATCATTACATTAAATCAATTTAAATAAATCATATTCTACCAATTACAGGCATAATTTTACCTGATATGTCGCGTTTTGGTTACCTTTGTGAAATAATGACTTTTTTAGATATAAACAATACTAACCTAAGCTATAATATCATATGTTGAAGGATTTAAGCTTTGTATATACCTTTTGCACAATCGACCGTGCAATTACAAATGCATTTTTGGTTGTAACAATAAAGATGATGGTTACCGTTGTTCATTTATATTTCAATGATCAAAACAGGGTATTATTTGTACTCACCGTGGAATTCATTAGAGGGTAAAGAGAAAATAAATGAATTTATTGACTTTATTGTACTGGGTGTAGCGTACAATGAAGAACGAGCATGTTTGATTAAGCAAGTTGCATACGGCTTCATTTCAATTAAAATTGTAAGGCGGTTTAAGTGAAACGTATAATTACAATCTTGTTTAAATGTATCGTTGCCTTGTCTTACTGAATAATATTTACCAAAGAAACAGTTTGAGATTTTGTCATGAATGGATACACATTGCAATCAGCTGCTTTCAATAAACTGAAAAATAAATCTACTGTAAATATCTCAGTAATGTTCGTTGTCGTAAAGCCGTAACTAATTTGCGCAATGTTGTGATTGATACTTTTGAAAACCTGTTAGACGTCCGACAGATAAACCTAATAGTCTCAAAAAACTCTTTGAGTCCAACGGTTAAATTAGGACTGAAAACTTAAACATTATGATCTTCTGTAAATTTATACTAAGTACTTGAGAATCCTCAAGATTTCTGCCTCATCCTGCGTTTGTATTTCTACATTCATGCAAAATCAAAATGGTATTGGGAAATACTATAAAAATTTATTAAGTTTGGAGTTTTTAGAATGAATACTGGAATTTAACTAATACCACAATTTTAGAATATTGGACTGAACAAAAAATTTTTAACTCAGTGAAAATGTCCGCAGATATGGAATAAATAATACAGTAGACCGCGGGTTTAACGATGCTGCTTATTTCGATATTTCGTTCTACTCTACCACTCGCATAATAATTATAGTATGTTGTTATACTGCTATTTGGATATGTTGATATCTCCTGCATATCTGGATATATATATATATATACATTACAAATAACATGGCTTTTAAAGTGTTGGTATAAAGCAATTGAATATACCAATACTAATGGTATATCAAATTGTGATCCGCCCATGGCGCAATAATAAGCATATATAAACATACTAGCGACCGTCTGCAGTTGATTCTAGATCAATGATGAATTTCCACATATTAATCATTAGTGACGTATGAAAATAACGATAAAACGTATTAATAATCCTCGTTTTCTAAATGAATATATAGAAACAGTATTATATTGGACGTGAATACTGTTTTAATTGTACGTGCTCCAAATTAAACCAAAGAGTCTTTAAATGGAGAACGTGATTAGATGACGTTTCTAATTAATTGGATTATTTTCTGGAGGAAAGGCTCTTAAGTGACTAAATCATGGATCGATAGATGGACGGACGGATGGATGTAGTAGTGCTCAACGGCACGTCATCACAATAGTGGCTGTATAATTCTAGCTATAAGTAAAGTTATGTAGATTAAATCATGAGTTTTCTAGTGATGGACTGGGACGTTTATCCCTTCACCTAATGGGGCATTTATCCCTTCAACTAATGGGAAGTGTATCCCTTCAATTGATGGGCATTAATCTCTTCACCTAATGGGACGTTTATCCCTTCAACTATTGGGACGTTTATCCCTTCACCTAATGGGACGTTTATCCCTTCGTCTAATAGGACGTTTATCCCTTCAATTGATGAGGCATTTATCCATTCACCAATTGGAACGTTTATCCCTTCAACTAATGGGGCATTGATCCCTTCACCTAATGGGACGTTTATCCCTATACCTTATGTTTTATCACGATATCCTAACAATTGCCAATTAGTCTGGATTTCGAGTTCAAGCATAGGCTTAACTTAGACTGTCTTTGGTTTTATATTTTTCAGACTAAAATTTAAACTTTGTTGCTCAGTACCTACTGACAGTTATGTAGAGAGAACGACGAGTGACAGTCATATCATTTACAATTAATACGTAACTTGTATCTACTGACAGTCGTTACTGAATGGAAGAAAATACTATCTTATTACGATCTGTCTGTCATAAAAGAGCCAGCGTTTCTGCTAATAACCATCTTTTTCTTATCTTAAGCTATTGGTTGTTATAGTAACTAGTGCATTCTTGATTCTCGTCGATCACCGAAATTATAAACCATTCTACATTTTCTTCCTGGAACACTTTTCTCTCATCTTAAGTTGTTAGTTTTCAGATGAATTTATTAGCGTTTGATAAACCTTTACTTTTTATTGATGTATACGTTGTATTGACATGTTTATGGCCGTAGTTTATCTCGAACTTTTGTTCAATTTGACTGCTTTCCTGCCCTTGTTCTTCTTTATTTCCTGGCATGCGTATAGTTTAAACATAATTTAAACTTTGTTTACAGGGCCATAATTCTTGCTGAACATTTGTTTATTGGTATATATGTTACATTATTCCAGTTTTTTTTTTGTTTTTTTTTTTGTTTTTTGTTTTTTTTTTTTACATTTTACAGGGCCGTAACTCTTGCTGAACATTTCTTTACTGCCATGTTACATTTTTCAGTATTAGTTTTAACTGAAACTGTTTGCTAAGCAATGTTCTGGTGTGAATGCTACCAAGCAGTGCTAAATTTAATTATACTGCTATTTATATAGTGTAGTCTGCTTTCTTTCTATGGATCCGTTATTTTAAATCTATATAAATATTGATTATCAAATTAGCTCCGTAATCTTCACAATGATCAATTTGATATCATTTCACCCTTCTAATTCTGGATGGCATTAATCAGACAAAAGACAACATGTCAATACATGGAGAGCAATTGTACACAACAAGTCTGATATGTTTCGATAGAATTAGGAGTTATTACTCCTTCCAGATCGATTACTCCCAATTAATCGTCAAAGAGTGGAAACTGAAAATGAATGTTATCTGACAAGTTTGAAATATTTACCCATCAGGGCTTTGCCCTTTATTCATTTCTTGTAACGTCCCATCAGTACTATCTTCTGACCACTCTATTAACTGATTACATTTCCCTGCCTAATATGCCACAATTTATATTTCCCCGCCTAGTATGCCAGTTTATAATTCCCCACCTAGTTTGCCATAGCTTATAATTCCCTTGCCTAGTAAGCCACAGTTTATAATTCCCTACCTAGTTTGCCACAATTTATAAATTCCCGCCTAGTTTGTTTTATAACTCCCTGCTTAGTTTGCCACAGTTTATAATTTCCCGCGTAGTTTGCCACAGTTTATAACTCCCTGCCTAGAATGCCACAGTTTATAGCTCCCTGCCTAGAATGCCACAGTTTATAACTCCCTGCCTAGTATGCCACAGTTTATAATTTCCTGCCTAGTATGCCACAAATTACATTGCCCTTTCTAATATGGCACATAATACACTGTGTACCTGATAAAATAATAACAAAAGCCGGTTATGAAAGTTATTTTACATGTTTGTAAAGTATTTATATCGGGGATTTGTGGATTTTGTTCGTCTTCCTGTCTTTCAGTGAACGATTAGTATCCATTTATGATCTAGCAGACCACGGAATTGATTTCTAAATGTATGTGTAGTGATAGATCTTAAACACAAAACGCATGCATAGACGTTTCTGCCGGGGCCCCTGGGGGACCAATTGGTCTAAGGCGCTCACCTTTACCGATCTTTAACATCTCACTTCTGTCCGCGTGGTTTCGGTGCCCAGACTCGGCCAATGTGGTTACGTAAGGAAGCTTATCATTAGCTTCTAGTAGGTGTGTGTGATTTGGATTTTTAACGTAGCTTTAACAATTTTTCAGTCATGTCGCTACGATGTCTGCAGTGTGACAGTTTATAGTGATGTTTAGCACTGGGGTATCATGCCGCAGACATGTAGCATGATGTCCCACCCAGTCACATTAACCTGACACTAGGCTGACCAGTCCTAATACTAACCTCTTCATGCTGAGCGCCTAGTGAGGAAGCTGCTAGTACCATTTTTATAAGTCTTTGGTATGACTCTGCCAGGGTTCGAACCCTCGACTTCCCGCATCCGAAGCGGACGCTCTAAACACTTCGCCACCGGAGCGGTAGCTTCTAGTGGGTTGGTCGTTCTTCCTAAGGTTTTTCCAGGTTCTTCATTCACCAGATACACTGGTCGCAATGTATAGCATATCATGTGCTGAAGAATGGTCTTAAACTCACAGCTACAACGTTCCTGCCAACGTCATCACTAACCTTGAATCGTATTTACATACATGGAGAGAGAGAGAGAGAGAGAGAGAGAGAGAGAGAGAGAGAGAGAGAGAGAGAGAGAGAGAGAGAGAGAGAGAGAGAGAGAGAGCAACGTCCACTTCATTCCACAGATTTTGCTATACTACATTGTAAAATATGTTTTAAAAGAAGTGCAGGAGGAGGCTGTCAGAAAACTTGATTAATCTGAAGCAGGAGGAGCAGAGCATGGGCGACCGCAGATAGGGGCGGGGGAGTATTTGCCCACCCCCTCCCAGGATTTCACCCGTAAAACATAAAAGCTGACTAACCACCACCACTACCCCGAAAATAATTCTGCGAGCGCCCCTGAAAAAAAGTCATAAAATTTGATAATATATTGCAGGAGGAAAGTTCGAAAATCGGTCCAGTTCATATTTCCCGAGTGCCCTCAGAGCTAATACTCGTGCATTAATATTTACATATATTTTTCCAGCAATCTGATTGGCCAGTCCCATTTGAATTCTTTGGGTTCATACCCGTATGATCCAAAAACAAAACTAATTTATCCCTGCCCACTGGCACTACTTTTCCTCACAATCGCCTTGAAAAATTAATCTGTGTAAAATATGTGCAAGCTGCATGGACGTAATAAGTATTGGCTTATATCAACAACATGGACAATGTGATCATATGAAATAATGTTGTCAATGAAAAAAACTAGAACAAACTGGACCTTATAAAACAGAAATTATAAAGCTGAAACTTGGAGTGATGAAAAATATAGACATTAGGCAGAGAGAGAGAGAGAGAGAGAGAGAGAGAGAGAGAGCCGACATTCGAAATGTTCGTCCAAGTTACATTTTGATACGTATGTTGTAACATTGTTTCATATATGACTAAGACCAGTCGCTTATTGGGGCGGGACTGAATACCTGATTTTGCCTCTCGATTAGACAGACAGACAGACAGACTTAATAATTATGTTGTAGATTTTAATGGTTAGGACTTGTGCATACACGCGTTAAAACTGTCCTTGATTGCCCGTAGAAAAGTGGTGGTAGGGTGACAAAATCATCTGAATTTAAAGCTAGTGTTAGGATTTTAAACGTGATGGTAAACGTGTTTCGTAAAGAATTTCATAGAGATGGTAAGCGTGTTTCTCAAGTGAATTTAATAGGAGTTGACCCTAGTACAGCAGAAAAAAAACTATAAACTGGCATAATCGAACTGATGAATTCTAGACAAAATGTTTATGTGAGTCACTTTATTTTCTAATGAGCAGTCTTATAAACTCTCTCTCTCTCTCTCTCTCTCTCTCTCTCTCTCTCTCTCTCTCTCTCTCTCTCTCTCTCTCTCTTAATACCTGTATTTTGTCATCACTCATTTGTTAACTTTTTGATTTTTAGAATTAGTTTTCTACTTGAGTCATGGAAACCGTCAGTACGAGAGAGAGAGAGAGAGAGAGAGAGGGAGAGAGAGAGAGAGAGAGAGAGAGAGAGAGAGAGAGAGAGAGATTGTACTACATGATCTGTTGCTATGTGTCACCCATACAATACTGTATACATGTAATACTCTGCGACAAACTGTATATAATTTTTAAGAAAAACGCTCCTGATTAAAAATAGTAAAAAAACATATTTTAGGTAGGAATTTTAAGTCCCATCGTGTTTGAAAACGATGGGTAAATCGGACTTTTATGAGTGTTGATTGCAAACCGAAATTAAGGGATAATCGACAATTGGGTGAAGCTTCTGATACCGAACTGCATACTTGTCAGGGAATCACAACAATTCATGCTTGATTGTAGAAGAAAAAAAAACCGAAGAACTAAAATCCTTACAAGTAAACAAATAATCATTCAAAGTTTCTGTTTAAAGATGTTAAGTTCTGAAATCTGTCAGATTTAACCTCTGCATGACATGTCTACATTACACATGCGAATAGTATCAATCCGCTTATGAAATGTGTTAATAACGTTTTAAAAATCTCTTCATTTTCGTATTAACACAATCATTATTTGACAAAATAAACAATTTGAAGCAGGATACGTACAAGCTAAATTAAAAAACGTCGCTGAGTACAACAAACCCCAGATATATTCATCAGAAGTTCAATGAAACCCGTGAAATGTGTTATTAACGAAATCGTGCTATAACAAAGCGGCAGTTAGACAAAAATAAGACCAAACACGTTAAAATTATAAAATAATAGTCCTTGAAATGTGTGCTTAATGAAACTGTCCTACACTGAAGATAGTACTAAGAGGAAAAAAGTCCAAAGTGTTCATAAGAAACAAAAATACACTTGGGAAACATCAAATTAACTAATTTGTGGCATAACTGATAGGATATGTAGGGGAATAAAATGAGCATTATAAACAGTTGTTTCAACATAATTTGAAATTTGGTGAATTGTGCTATTGCTTAGAAACTATCAAGAATAATAAACGTAAGGGATATTGAAAAGAAAAGAAAAAGAGGCCGTGAAATACTAAGTTAACACAATCGTACAATTGCCAATAGAAAATTGGGAACAACTTTATGAAAGAAGATCTAATCATCCTTTTGATCAAGATGGAAGCCAAGATCATTATTAGGACGAAGATGGAAGATACAAGCATCATTCGGACCAAGATGGAAGATACGGTCACCTTTTGGATCACGATGGAAGACATAGTCATCTTTAGGATGGAAGACATGGTCATCATTAGGACCAAAATGCTGACCCATGATGCCTTAGGCAAACTTACGACAACATCTCATCTTAAATTCCCATGACGTCAAAGAGATGTCATTAGTCAGCAGTTACACTATTCTAACAAGCTAATGGCAGAAAATAATTCTCTGTACATGCTTTCTTTTCATCATCGACGTCATCCTAGATATTAGCCAATCCGAATTCGCTATTTGTTCGTTCGACTAAGTGATTGGCTAGGTATTTGTCTTTTAAGCTCCGTTAACTTTCGAAAGTTTAAGCAATCATCAAACTGCGCACTTTTTGCCTTTCGAGACACGTCTCAAATAACAGAGTAACAAAACTCTGTTTCTTAAATTTTCAAAACTTTATGTAAACCATGACATGAATTACTACGGTTATGAGATCTAGCCTGTGCAAGGCCGTAAACCAAGCCTTATCACAACCGGAATCAGAATTCTGACCCATAAGCTAAATTGATAGATGGTTTAGCTGGAAAATACGACGTTGATGGATATGCTATGTGTGAAGCACAGAATATTGTATTTCAATGTTGTAAGGTTGTTGTTCTTGTTGTTGTTGTTGTTATAGGGTTTAACGCCATTTTTCAGCACAAGATAGGCTATACATGGCGGCCAGTATTAATGGTGGAGGAAGAATTCGGGAAAAACACCGACCCACGAGAAGCTACCGGCAAGCTTTCTCACATACCCACATTGGCCGAACCCACGCAGACAGAAGTGAGATGGCAGTGATCCGTAACGGTGAGCGCTTTAGACCACTTGGCCATTTGGGGTCCCTGTTGTAAGGTCATCAAGGGATTGTATGTATATGAGAGATCTCTAGTTCCTTGTTATAGAACTATGCTTCTGAAAAGTGAGTGATGCGAAGAAAAAATATTAAAAATAGTCTGTTCATGGCAAAGTGTTTTCACTGTAGTACTCTACTGAGTTAAGTCTCTATGCGTTTTCTGGCATGTAAGATAAAATGGTGTAGGACAGAGCATGGAAAATAAAAAAAAACCTAATAAAACATGAAAGCCAAACTATTTTGTTTCATTACAAAGAAAATAAATAAGAGATATCCACAAAGTCATTCGGGCTTGAAATGATAATTAGTTTTACTTCAGGAGAAAGATTAACTATGTCTTAATTGAATGATGTCGAAATGCGTATGTACAAATAACTTTGTAATAAAATTTATAGCAATATGTATTATTTTCTTTTCAATATTGTTCAAGTTGCAAACGCGTGCAGCCGTTTTCATTAAATCTAATCATTTCACTTAGTGATCGCCTTCTACAGCTGCAGTTTATTATTTTTTCCTCTCAGATAAAAATGACGCACATACACACACAAGTAAAATTCCTAGCATAAATGTGTCGGATAAAAGAGCTGGATTATTCGAGTTCATGAAATGCCACGAAAACCATTAGAATTCTGCAAATACTACGAAGATTGTTCGAATTCTCACTTTAGAAATCTTCTGTCTTTAAAGTATCTGCCAATTACTTGTAACAAAATTGAAAGCTGGTCCAAAGCGAATGCTAATTGGTGCTCAGCTATGAACATGATCAGCACAGTGCTATTAGGCATACTCTTTTTTAATGATAGCTATCAGCCCCAAAATTTCAAAATTAAAAAATATTTTATGACAAACACAAGTATGCGTATATGTATTCGATTTTTTTAAGAAACACAAGCATGCGTATATGTATTCGATTTTTTGAACAACACAAGCATGCGTATATGTATTCAGTTGTTTGGCAAGCACAAGCATGCATATATGTATGCAGTTGTTTGACAAACACAAGTATGCGTATATGTATTCAGTTGTTTGACAAACACTAGTATGCGTATATGTTTTCAGTTGTTTGACAAACACAAGTATGCGTATATGTATTCAATTGTTTCAATTGTTTGGCAAACACAAGTGTGCGTATATGTATTCAGTTGTTTAAAAATGTGCAGACCATATGGAGTTTAGGTATCGGCTTATAAGTTGGATCTAACAGCAAAGCGCGTATACCCAGATCTGCCGTCAAATATGGTACTCTTGAGGTATTCAGCTCGCTAACTACCAAACTAGTACTCTTGAGGTATTCAGCTCGCTAACTACCAAACTAGTACTCTTGAGGTATACAGCTCGCTAACTACCAAACTACCGTGTCTCTTCTTGTTTAAAAACAGTACACAGACTATATAAAATCTTTTAGAAACAATAATTTTCAGTGCTTTAAATAATACTTGTGATTGGCATGATAACACAAACTATGACTGAATCGTAAGATAAGCGAGCACATATGAAGAATAAAATCGTTTCTACTGAATTAATTCCATTTCTGAATTTTAAAAGGCTAAACATCTTTCACTCTTTCCTCTTAATTTTGTTTTCATATTTCTCAGGTATAAAGCTAATTTAGATTTATTTTTAAAAAATATAACACTTACCTGAGACATACGACAATGAACAGAGGAGATAAATCAGTGATGATACAGTCAACCAACAAAGACAGGACGATTGCATTGTTCCTTTTGACACAAAACGTTTAGCACAGCGGTTGAATCAGTAAAACAATCTCTTCAGATGCGAAATGTTCTTGATCTTTTGACGTTGAAAAACTTTTCGTAATAAATTGTAGAACTCCCTTTCTCTTTAAATATTAATGCTTAATTCCTTTGTCAAGGTGTAGTAGCCAGGTTTGAAGTCGAAAGTATGGCCTGTTTTGTGATGCCAAGTCGTGTAGTTCTGATCTTCCTCAGTGCATTGCAAGGATATGTTTATATAGACGTTTTCCGCTTTCCAACGTGGCGATGTTCCCCGATTTAAATTCATAGACGCCCCCGTAATGAGACTGACGAGCATTGACAATTTCATTCAGTATGAGATTCAAATAACAGTTCAATATTCTCAGCAAATACGATCACCTATTGGGCTGGACTAACATTTGACCAACCCCTATTGATTGGAATGCGCTGGATCAATTTTGGGTTGGTGAGGAGCTGTCATTTACTCCGAAGATTTATAGAATCGAACATTTAAACAGACATTGTCGTCATTACGCCCAATGGATTCGTTTAGTACGTGTGCAATAAAGGAAGCAAGATTGAAGTAAAATTATTGATGAAGATATTTGAATTTTCGTATGGATAAAGACATAGCCTGGCAGGGAAAAATGCATATTTTACTCGATATTTATTGATGAAAATCTTGTACGATTCAACTTGTATCAGAGGCTTCCACTTTGAATTGTTCTGAAGACATTGTCTTCCCTTTCAACCACCCAATTTGACAAATAAGCAGTCTGCTCACAAAACTCATCACCATCAAAATTAGTCGTTTGATATCTTTTATTCTGGATTGTGTTGTATGTAATTGTCTGAGATACTGGATGATTGATTAAAACAAGCCATTCTTACAGTTTTAAGGTCCATTTGTCTCTCTTCAGCAAAAGTAACCAAAGAAGTTGTTGTTCTAGAAATCTTATAAAAGAAGACAGTCGTCGGTTTAAAAGTTTAATTCTTCCTTGCATCCTGAAAGATTGACATGTATTTGTTTTCTTTCTAACGTTATATTTCATTCCCAGTGAAATAAAACCATCTGAACGTGAAACATTTCAGCATATTGCCAGCAAGGCGCAACAAATATTATCACAGACAACAAACACTTGATGCACACCTCCTGTCAGATCATTGATACTGAAACAAAGACAATTACGGCAAAATGGATCATGTGTTTTATTTTGTATATGAATACTACAGTAAAGGATTAGGATCAGGTGTTGTCTTTAATTTTGTATATGATTTTTAGTGGATCATATCCCTCTCTCTCTCTCTCTCTCTCTCTCTCTCTCTCTCTCAGAACAATAAATCAAAACATCTGCTCTTAATTAAACAACATAATTTTGTGAAGTTGTGATCCCCAGGTCTCTCGAACACAGTGTAAGACATCGAACAAGAATGTTTTTTCAAACGAATATACATAACAGACAAAATTATAATGTAAACGTGTGAAGTATAATTGAGCGAAATGGTTTTGACCATTTCAATTATGAAAGCTTGAAGCCGGAAGAACAATTCAGTTGAACGACCAGCGGTTGTGGTTACAATATGAAAGGGAAACATAAAAAAGATAACACGATACTGATTATGCAGGTAGCAACAATTGTGACGAAAATAACAGATACAAACTTGACATAAACTACACGAATGCAGACTGAACAGCGAAGAAAACAACAGCAAATTTCCGTAGTTTGTGACAACCAGTGCAAAGAAAAAACTGTAATAGCTAATTAATTCTATAGTAGATAACCAACAAAACTTATTTCCTTCAATGCGTGTTTGTTCTCACACATCCGATAGATAGATAGATAGATAGATAGATAGATAGATAGATAGATAGATTCAGAGTAAATTATAAATAATCCTAAAAATACGAAAAACCGTTAATGTCCCTGAAGTGATACCAAATAATTGAACAGAAAATCTCTGCAAACATTCAAAATGTCACGAAAGTTGTAGAGAAACATAAATAAGAATTCTTTCCGTGCTGACAAACCCACCCTAAAATGTATTAGTTCATGAATATGGCCAATCTTTTTACAGTTTTGGATTAACTGATGAGTATTGTTCGTTAATAATAAAAAATCACAGTATTGTTTATTTAGACCCTGATGCGCTACATAGAATAATGTCAAATACCAGTATGTCAGGACGTCTTGTACCATTCACGTAGAATAAAGTAAAATAAATACGTCATGACTTTATGTGCCAGTCACTTAGAATAATGTCAAACAAATACGTCAAGACGTTATGTGCTAGTCACATATTTCATCTCATCATAAGGTAGAAGGTTACCCAAATCACTTACATCCAAAAATCATTATTATTCAAATAATTTGAAGTTTAATCAGTAACAAGAACGTCAAAGTGAGAGACAGGGGAGAGAGGGATGGGGAGGCGCAGGAATAGGTTTGTTACTAACCTTATCATTGTAATACGACCATCACTGATGAAGTTTACTTTACGATTACGAGATAATTTGATCTGAATGAGGCGTTTTTGCAATATTTAATAATTTATTTTCTCACATTTATAAATTTCTCACATACATATTTTTAACACTGATTTGCGGATAAAGTTTGAATAATATCAGCTTTTTGGAAAAGGAAAGATAATTCATTGGTCACTGCGCCTGAAAAAGAAAAAAAAAACTAACAGAAACTTTTTTATTGTTGAACCGTACTTAATAACATAATAAGCCATCAAGACGCAGGTCATGATATTCTATTAACTTTGTCAGGTACAGTTGCCGGATGAGTCGTTTGTTTATGAAAATGAATAAATTTAGTTTTAAAACAAATTCGCCCATTGTCTAAATATAATAGCTCAGTGTCAGACCAAGTGTCGAAAAGGTGCCACAAGCAACGTTCTCATAAGAACATTTACAGTGTTATGCATATTTAATCTGTATTGTATATTTCATTTTTTGGTAATTATTATAGATGGAAAGGGCCTACATGACAAGGGGCATTTATTTTGCAAAAAAAAAGATATTACATAGCTAATATTTGTCTATTATTGTGGGTTATGTATTAAGATAATTATTAATTGTAAACATGTTTACTTCAGTTTGAATTCTAGATACAGCCTTGATTCTGACCTTATAAGGTTTCAGAACGAAATTGTTAATTGCAGCACAGTTCAAGTGGAGAGGTATACAAAGTTAAAGTGGAATCAATCTTATTGTTGTATTTAATTTTTAATTTGAGAGGATTTATTTAAATTGTTCACTGGAATTACAAAGCGATCATTGATTTAGGACCAATTATTGTGAATCCATTCAAGAACATTTTTTATTATATCATTGTTATACATCAAGACTGCTAGCACATTAGCACATTTGAGACTATTGTCACATACGTGCATTCACTATTGAATTTATTCTGAAACACCAATGGAATTCATTCCGAACTCTATACTTTTGGACTTCAACTTTTAGGACTATTTGGAATTTAATTCACAATACCGTAAGTTCTTCTTAAATTTTCACTTTGCATTTCTGGGAAATAAATTATTTGTTGAAATCTTTCAAAACTTGTTGGTTTTCGCTCTTTCTTCTGCTTAGCTTAAGACTATAGAACTTTAACAAACGGCAAAAAATGACGTTTAAAAAAGGTCATCATTTTTATTGGTCTGTTTTTAAGTAATAAATTCTGTCAACTACTTTAAGGTAGAATAAGATTTTTATCCTTTTTATCGTTGTCGTTAACCTGCTGGTTGTTTCCTGATGAGTGTACTTCTGCCAGCTAAGCTGAAAGTTTTCATTGTATTTAATTTAAAGAAGGCAGTCAGAGGACATAGTGGCGCACATCTAAAGACAAGATATTCTTCTATTTTCTCAATCAGTCTTTCTTGTAAGTAAACGACTTCAGCTATCGTTATATGCAATAACAGAAAAAGAAAAAGTTAAATTTTTCTCGTTCCTGATAAAATATTTTTTCTTGAAGAAATACCTCCTAAAACTAAACTTTGCCACTTCGTCCTTTATAGTGATGAGCTATACAAGTAATTTTTACATTGTTTTATATAACTCATATATTCTGGAAAAAAAACGTCAAGGTCTTCGTTAGAAAAATCATTATTATTATTACACACAAGGAGTCTCTACCGAGCGAATCAAACACTTGCGTGAGTTTGGCTGGAAATCCCTACTAAGCGAAAGGCGAAACATTAATGCTTCCGGTTCCATCTCGCAGTCAGTCCAATACACAGCCTCGAACCGGAGACGTAAATACAAATAGCACATACCCTAGAATTATTGCATTATTATTATTATTATTATTATTATTATTATTATTATTATCACTACTACTACTTCCGATGCTGCCGCTGTTGCTGATGCTGGTTATCTGTAACCGGTGTACGAGCACATCAAGGTAGTGTTCAGATAAACAAATGTTGGGGATCTTTTTAAAAAAGAAAACAACATTATCTATCTTCAACATCTTTCATGCTAGGACTATTCTGTATAATTAAAAAATATTTCCAGCTCAACTCTCCATAAGAAACTCTCTGGCTCTGCTCTCGTGAAGTAACTCTCTGACAACAAGTCATTAACTTTGCTCTCATTCAGGAATTTTCTAGCTCAACTCTCCATAAGTAACTCTCTGGGTCTGCTCTCATTAAGTAACCATCTGACTGCTGTCATTAAGTTCGTTTGTGAATCTGCTGTCATTAGGTAATTCTACTCTCATTAAGTAATTTTCTAGCTCAACTCTTCATAAGTAACTGTCTGACCATGCTGTCATTAAGTAATTTTCTAACTCAACTCTTTATAAGCATCTGTCTGACCATACTGTAATCAGTTAACGCTCCGGCTTTCTCTAACAGTTACCTGTTAACAGGCATATAAAATACATTGCTAATCTGACTTCTCTAACAGTTAACTGTAATCGGGTGTATAGAATACATTGCTAATCTGACTTCTCTACTAGTTACCTGTAATCAGTTGTATAAAATACATTGCTAATCTGACTTCTCTAACAATTACCTGTAATCAGGTGTATAAAATACACTGCTAATCTGACTTGTCTACTAGTTACCTGTAATCAGGTGTATAAAATACATTGCTAATCTGACTTCTCAACCAAGAAAGGAAAGATAATAAAAGAAAACATTAGATTTCTGATAGCAACTCTCCTGTAGAGATCAGACCAGTCTCATAGAAAGAACTAATATGAATAAATAGTCAAAACAGTATTCCGAAACCTTTACACTCAAACGCACACACGCATACACATACACGCAAAAACACACACGCAAACACACACATGCACACACACAAACATACACGCGCACACACACTCACAAACACAATTTCTACAATAATTCTATTCGCATTTTGTATAAGATTTGGCTTACTTTTCGAATGCCTTGTATCATCAAAATTGATTTCCGCAAAACATTCAGGAAAAAAGTTATTTTTTAAATTCTCTGTATAATAAAACTTTAACTGACTGTGTTGTTCATAAGATTCGGTAACGCTATTTTTAACAAATAAATATTACAGGAATGTGTTGGGGCGGGCGGGCGGGCGGGCTGGGAGTTGTTGTTTTTTAATCAAACATCCTGTTGCAATGTTATTTTCTTTCTCATCTTATGCAATTTATTAAATTTTGAATAATATGCTGCCGTCAATAGTTGACAATACTCAAGTATATACGCTGTTTAATTTTCCTTTGCAGATCTACCAATTATGTTAACTTAAAGACGGCTTGAGAAATTTAGTTCAGATCGTTAAGTTAACGTTTGTTTTCCAAGCGTCAATTGGAACAGTGTCCACCGAAAGACAAATCACAAATAATAAGTGTGATCAATTTGACTAAGTCTCTGTACAGATAACGAACCATTTCCTTTACAAATTCATGGCGTATTTCAATTTTCACTGGTCGTATACTCTCTTTGATATTGCAGTTTATGTTCATATCAGTGTTTTCTTTTGTTCTGTTGGTTTTTATGGCACTTTTAACATATTATTGGCTATATCATGCTAAGGAAATGAGGGCTCAGTGCTTTTCCCATGGACACACCGAGGCAGTCGTTTTTGGGGTTTTTTTCTGCGGCGGGCGGAGCGCTTTTACGGGCGCATTTCAGAAATGAAAAGGTCGGGTCGTGAAGCATAAATATGAGTTTCTCATTGTTCCTTCTTTACAAACGTAATTTCCTTCTTGCTATCAAAATGAATAGTAAGCGTTTCAACTTTTAAGCGTTGAATTCGTTACCTATTTTCCTTTTGGCAACACATTGGATGCTAAATGACTTCTTCGTGGTTTAAATTATACACACAGAAGACGACCCTAATTATCTGAAATTGGCAACATACTGACTACCAGTAAGGTATGCCAGCGAGTGGACAACATAGTGCCTATTAATAGAGTATGCCTGCATGTAGAAATTTATGATCAACTGACGATCACTAATAATCCATCAACTTTTATACCAAACAGAACAAATTTTATTGCATATAAGTAGAAATTTCTTCGTTGGAAAACCTAAAACGTTGACCGTGATTAGTAAAGCATATAGTGTGTCCTAAGAAAGATATTTAGCTAAAGGGCGATCGCAGATATTTACTGGGGCGGAAATTACAGCTATTTTCCAAGATGGGCTTGGTTCGTTTATATGTTGCCCTTAATCTGGTAAATTGGATCCACCGGTGGGGTTTCAAACTTAATTAGACTGTATTTGCATTTGTATTGATTGCAGATATAAAATAATATAATTCACATATTTCATAGTTAAAGGTTTACACATATTAAAGGTGATTATCTATTGAGCGAAAACACATTGTACAGTGGTGACATGCTCCACGGCATTAACAATAACCCTTGCAGCCCTTCTTACAATTGCAGGGCATGAGTTGCCGACAAGTTTTCATAACTTCTGGAAGAGTTGTTCAGCATATTTCAGTCAAATTCGTCATTTTTCTTCCATCCTTTCTCTCACATGGCATTGGAAGCTCAGGGGCCGTAATCATCATCTTGGAACAGCAGGAAAGCAGCCTGGTAAACTGAACATTCCTCTCAGCTTCAAAGGCAAACCGTAGCTCAGAGGTGATGAGGCGCTGGATTGATATCACTATCAGAATGATCACATCTATGTCAACTGTGCTTGTTAACACCGTAGTATGTCCTTGTTTCACAGCATTTTCAAGGTGGAAAAGATTTGTGTATCGACTGCATGGAGAAAGATAGACACATCTCGAGGTTGAGTACATAGCACATTTAGCGTTACGTGTGCTGATGACGTGTTTGTTGCTGGTCGTGTCTGCTGCACTTGTTACCAGAATGGGGAACAAATTGATCTTTATATCAACAATTGGAAGAAACCCATGCCACCGTCGAGTAACTGCACAAAATGACTTCACGAGTTTCCGAACTCATTTGAACCTCTTGCCTCATGTACTGTACAGTATTTATGACCGTTGGATTGGCATGGTCTCTACAGTTCAGTGGGAGGAGGACATTAATTGGAAGAAATCCAAGCCAGCATCGTGTAACTGCACAGAATGACTTCACGCGTTTCCGAACCTCCTTGCACCTTTTGCCTCAAGTACCTGTTCTCAAATTGTAAGGTAGTGATCCCACACAGTACCTACATGGCATGCTAGTTGCATTTGGGATTTGGTATACCACAGGAGTGCTTGCGAGATGCAATCTCTTAATATTTTTGCATGTCCAGGTCGTAGCATGTCGACGGTAGCAGCTTTATCAAGGACAATGACTTCAGCTGTCGGATTCGGAGCACTTTCTTCTGCTAATGCTATGTCTTCCAAGCAACCAGCGAGATCAAATTATTTTCCGATTCTCAGCTTACGCATTTACGATAACGCCAGTGAACATCCCTGGTTTTCGTGTGCAAAGACCTCGTCGAGGTCTCCATCTCGTAGTTGTTATACAACATACAACCTGGAGAATAAGGAAGAGTTTATTCTTAAGAGATGGTGACCGCAGCTGTGTTCTTGACTTCTTTCGGAGTGGAGGACGACTGAAAAGGGTGAAGTTCCTTTTGCTAAGATCACTAGATATCGTAACTGTATCGTCCAAGAGTTTCAATCTGGTGTACAGTATTTTTGACAGTTGGATTGGCATGGACTCTGCTGTTCAGTGCGAGGAGATTGCCGCCGTCATCTCTGGATGGATTCCCCATCTCTTCTATGGCATCTTACTCAAAAGCTGTCTGTGAAAGTGGTGTCTGCTCTTGATGCCAGAGATCTGTATCCCTTCCCTTTTCCACGTAGGTTGCCAGCTCTTCCCTCACCTAGACCATCTCGGGTCCACGCGGGAATCTCAGTCAGACCCACAGGTTCGCTGTCGCCTTTCACTTTTGACATTGTTCTGTTCCTGAGTCTGTTCCATGGTATTAGCAGAGAATCATGTGCCGTATTCTTTGCAGTTCAATAACTTGGAGAAACGAGGTAAATACATCATGATGTTTGTCTGACAGTTTAAAAATGTAACTTAGATGCATTGAACAAAATTAGCAAATTTGGTGCGGTCCAAGAATAAGACCAATGGAAAGAGGTTGATTAAAGTATCAATATAGAGAACAAATTTGCCTCTCGTATTGCTCTTACATTCATCATCACCCCAAGTTGCAGCAGCACCAACATTGGAGCTGAGTACTTGTTACTGTTCTGCCAGTACACCAGTCTTCAAGTGACATCACATTCTCTCCCTTTTTCCAGGCTGCAGCTGTATATGGGCGTAAGCTTTAGGCATGAGTGGATACAGGCACTAGTTGTCACCTAATGAGCTTGTTGAGTGCCTGTCACATAGAAGGCTTTCCAAATCGAGTTTGCTGCTCGAGGTTTGGCAACTTCAGTTTGCGCAAGCGCAATCGTCGAAAAATTATCCAAGTGCGTTGAGAGTTGCCATCGTGATGTGCAGCCCGCCTAACATAACAACAAAGTGCTTTTAACCATGGGTTGTTAACCAGCTCCATTGGATTTGCTTTGCAATTGGCCGCAGAGGCTGACCCACAGTGATGATGGGCAGCTGTCCAGAATTCAGAATCTCCACAAAGCTTTCTTTGCAGACATGGTCTGATCATAGAATAGGTCGAGCAAAGAAATGGGCGCCATGCTTCCATCTGGTGCTACATTGACTGGTTGTCGGGTGCCATAATATGCAGCACAGGGACATAACCTGCCGCACGTGGTCTAGCCATCTGTATTCCTTTTTGATGGCCCGAGAGATGAGCTGACAGTCTGCTTTGTTCTGACCCTCAAGCTTTGGTACAAGTGGACATTTTCTACACAGAACATCATTTGGCACACTGGAGCACGACTCTGGTTTGTGAGCCACATTTTTCTTGGCATCCTGTTATGTCTGATAAGAAGTGTTGCTTACAGCAAGTTACAATACACTGACATCATCACCTATTGAACTAGAATTTTGGCCGATTTTGTCTACTGCACTAGCAATGAAGAAACTTCCTCTGAATTTATGAGGGCAGACAACTTTCTCCATCTCCGAGTGGTGACATATGTTGTTCCCAAGGACAACAGTGATTCCAGCACCAAATCGTATGACATGAACAGCTCAGGGTCGAGCAGAGTGTCCACTAAATCACAACTGCAAGCCTTAGTATGAACGATCAAACCTAGATATATATAGCAAGGGTGATTCTCGTTTTTGGATGTACCTAGCAGCACGTTTATCAGCAACTATCCCCTGACAAAGTACATAACTGTTGAATAAAAAACAAGAATAAGAGACTGTTGGGATAGAGTTGATGTTGCAAGAATACAACATCGACATTAGGCACATCAAAGGAAGAGTTTGTCTGATGGCAGATGCACTTGCACGTGTATATAAGTTACGAATTGCCTTAATTTGTATCTATTTTTTTGTATTATTCTTCCAGTGTAATTTTATTGTTATTTTATAAGTGCCTTTGATTAATATCGGAAAGATAGCTGTATTGCATAAAAAAAATTTCCTTATGAGATAAGGTGTTATGTATATCTATATTTTTATAACTCTTGGTACATAATTGTATCTATTATTATGTGCAATTTTTTCGTGACTGTAAGAAGATATTACATAGTTAATTTTGTTAACAGGTATAGATTATAGATTTAGATGTTAAGAATGCCTGTAGATTGCATAGGATCTATAAATAAATTTTATCAAGTTTCTAATAAAAAAAACTCGTTGACAAGTTTGGGGTAATTTCTCATTGACAGCTGGGGTATATTGTGTTCCTAGAAGAATTAAATTATTTCACTCGGATGGGTTTGGTGACAGAACTGTTTGGGTCAAGTGAGTTCTTAGAAGAATTACGCTATATCTCATCGGAGGGGTTTGTCCACGTAAATAGGTATTGTGAAATAATAGACTGATAGTAAGGCTCTGTCTTAATAGACTCTTGGAAGAGTGTATAAAGATGGACTGTACAATCTGATCATTTCTATTTTGTATTCATTCTTATTTCGGAGTCTTAGTTCTTATGCTCTTGTTGCAACATCAGTCTACAGACTTATTTGATGTTGTGTTTAGATATTATTGTAGATGAACCATTAGTTTGGATTATTCACTGGAACTGCAAAGTGTTCATTGGATTAAAATATTATTTTGGGATTATTGTGAATTATTTAAAGGAGTTCTGGACAATGCCATTTTGATACATCAGGACTATTGGCAGACCATTGCATTCAAGGATCTGAAGTTTATTTGGAACATTCAATTCTTTAGGACTTGAATGGGACATATTTACGATTATTTTGGATTCCATTCAAAATTCTTTATATTCCTCTGAAATTTTCATTTTATAACTTTGATAATTAAATTGATTGTTAAGTTTTTAAAACTTGTTAGTTTTGTTCCATTCTGTTACTAAGCTGATGACCATAGAGTCGTCACACTGCTTACAGTGCTTCCTAGCCATCGTCCTGTACACATATCGAAGATAATTGACAGGACTTACTTAGATGGATTAAAGTCGCATATGCTAACAAGAGCTTCCGCGACTGGTTAATTCTCGAGTGTCGAGATTTTTAATTGGTCGAGGTTGTAGGAATGGTGCCACTACAACCCCGCTTTAATGTGCGATGGTCGCACTATTTAATTGGGTCTGGCAAGGGCAATGGAGGAGCAGGATCCAGAAACGCGCGAGCGCTACAGCAATAGACGTCGTGTACGCCCCAAAACCCCAGACCGTACTTTAAATTGCCAAATTTAGTCCAGTTAGATTAGGGGACAGAACCTATTACCAATAGTGTGTAAGCCACCTGTGCAATTAACCAAATAAAATAAGTTAAAAAATTTCGTTGTTAATATAATTCGAAGTTGGAATTTAGTGTACAAAGTGTACATAAATTTTCTAAATTATACCAATCAGCTAAAATTATACCAATCAGCTAAGTCAAAACCGACTCATTTTTCTGCTTTTTGCATAGGTTTACACAAGGCTAAGCGAATGTTTGTAGACTGTCTCTACACTCACACAAACACGCTATAACAATAAAGGGACATGTTATAAGGGAAGGTGCTTAAAAGTTTGCTTTTGTATGGAAAGATAAAACAAACACATACACAAACAAATACAAAACTCCATACTTTTGGGGGTAAAAATGATTAGTATCTCTTTTTTCTATAGATATTGGCAGCCCAAAAAAGGTTGGGTGGTCCTGGATTTTATCTTCTAGCAGGACAATCACGTTTCATCATGGGGTTCTCCGGATCACAGGTGCAAGAGAATTCATCCGTGCCAATTTTACATCCACTTGTGCTTCATGCTTTTGTTGCCGTTGTTTTATTGCTATTGCTTTGATCTTAGAGATATTTAATACCTTTCATGCTGATTTTTGTCTCCTTCCCTTCTCATACTTTGACGATTTCTACTATAATCACGTCTTCTACGCGGTCTTACTAAATGCTGTAAAAACATAGAAAGAAACACATAGACACATAAAATGAACAAAGAATACAAAGACGCACAAAGAGACACAAAGGCACACAATGACGTACCAAAGCAAACAAACGGATCGGAAAATCGGTTGAAAATCAATGAGTAACTCCTTCAGACGGTACACACATCGCACAAAAAGTATCGAGAATGGCAAAGAAGTCCAACCAGCGTACAAGATGTCGTTCCCACAGAAACAGAAGAAATTAAACTCAAGTGCGTACCATGGTATCGAGTATGCGACAATCATACCTCGTAAGATAGTGCACAGTGTTGAAATCGCTGGGACATAATTGAGTTGTAAATAATTACAATGAGTGTATTAGTTATGAAATGCACAGATATATAATGGATTTCTTACTTAGTGAAATAGTTGAAGACGTTACAATGCTCCGAGTTTTCCTGTTTCTGACGAAACAACTCGTTCCATATACGATTGTAATTCTTGTTGTGATTATGATATTAGGCCTAGTAATTCATTCATAAATTAAAGATATGTTGTAAAAATTCTCGCCCTGAACTGAACTACTTACGGGCAGACTGCATAAAGTTTTAGACGAAAGGAGCTTAACCTAGAACTAGGAGGTAAATGAGGTATCCTTTATTCGTACCAACGATTGGAGTTCCGTTCATCCTTTATATGGAACTAAACGGAGTTCTCGTCCTTCCATAAGATTCCAGGGTACATGTGATGTTTGTCCAAAAAACGGTGTCCTTTTAATCTTCTTTTCTGTCCTTATCTCAACACCAAGAATCAGCCACTTTCAACAACAATTCTATCATCATGGGTAGAAATACTCCTCCTTAAACGATCATTTTTCTCTTTTTACTGCGGGATATTTTATTTCTAACTATTTGGCGAGGAGATTTCCAATGTCTTCCTAATCGTTGTTTCTGTATCGTGACAACATTCTCATACGTTATCTTTGATTTCTTTGGGTGCTTTTTGAATGACTTGTTTCCGCAACAGAGAATTGGATTTTGGCCAGTACTGACAAAAGATCCAAATATTTAGCTACACGAGAAGGGAGACTCACTCTTTTTCCTCTTTTTGGAAGAAGTTTGTCCCTTGGGACGACGAGAAGTGTGGTGATACCTGATGGCATCTTTTGCTTCCACAAACAACGAAGTGAACTTATCTCAGACTTCTTTTTTATACTGGAATTGGTGGTTTTTGCTTGCGAACATTTCCACTTGTTGGTTTAGAGTCATGTGCGTATCGACGAGTGGCACTGTCTCCCCATTTTGTGCGTTTTACGGCCAGCAGTCTCTGCTACAGCATAGCTGGCGTGTTTCTTCACAGTGTATATTTTTCATGGTGGTTAAAACACTTTCGTTAAACAGCTCAATATTTCCCCATTGTTGAGGTCGCTCTGCGGTCAGCCAGTCAAATCAATCGTGAGAAAAATATACGGGTCCCATGTGATCGGCCCAAACATATTCCAAAACTCATTTCGCGCAACGTCGATAGGTCGTGCACGTCAAACCCAGTCAATTATCACATTGTCGTACACCAGATTATTGAGCTGCGGATCAAGATCGTCAATGGCTTAGGCTTCATTGATCGTGTGAAAGAAAGCAATTTCGGACGTCAAAAGACGCGTCCCTGAATTCACTGATTACATCAAAACACGCCTGATCGTCCGCGGATGGTGCAAATATGAACAGCCTATCCAACGTTAATTGTCACATGATTATATTCAGCAGCAATGGAGATTATTCGGATCTGGCTGGGCCAATAATTAACTCGCGAACCACGTTTGGATGCCTTGCACGAACACACACCGTCAATCCAAACTCTGATTCGGACACGTAATGATTGATCCGCATTCTTTGGAACTTGCCTATGGTGCGCAGGTCAATATTGACTTCGTATGGAGCCATCCACGTGCGCTGATGTAACCCAAGCAACCAGTGGACTCGCAGTACACGCAGTTCGATCCGCAAGTACAGCTGAAAATTGCGCACGTGGACTACATACTTAAGTTTATTGAGCAGGTGCGGGACAAGCTTGACACATTCAGTAGACTTGCGCTCTGAATCATCCACTATTTCTCACCTAAAGAAGTATCCATGGTCGCTGGTATGGTCGTATTCGTATGCCTATGTCGACGGGATCAATCAATGGTCGCTGTTATGGTCGCATTCGTATGTCTATATCGACGGGATCAATCAATGTGAACTCATCTACGGGCACTGCATCATCGCAAAGCCATAATCGTTGTGGAGATCAAGATACATCATGTAACGGCGTGGGAGAGCATGGTCGTTTTTGTCCACCAGCGGATTGTTCGAACGAACATAGCGATGACTTGCAATTGAAATCCTACCGCGGATACCTCGTTCAATAAACAAATGTTAATTAATATCAGTAAATAGTTCCAACTCGATCTTGATTTTCTACAAGTTCATTCCTGATGATGAGAAGTATCACAAACGTCTCGAAGACATCTGCGAGCATCAATACATTCGACGACCAAATTCGGACCAGACATTGTTTGCGTGCAAGTAGTCGTTGGCAGAAATACCATCACAAGATATTGACGAATGGAAGGAGTCAAGTGGAAGCAACTGAGTTTCAGCAAAGTTCTCCGTGTCTCTCATATACTTGTACGGGTAGACTCTTATTCGGGCGAGGAAACTTAACTTTTCTGGTTCTGTTAACCCTTATTGGCGAATGAATATAAATTTACCATCGCTTCCTGTCGCAAGGATGCTCAGGAGTTTGTCGAGACTGGAATTCAGGAACAGCAGCGAGTCAATAAACTGAAGCTGGCCCTGCCGAAACGGCATATGATTTTCTATATTGTTAGGAATGGCGCTTCCCAGGATCTGAATTGATCATTCTCTATGGCTTTCACTAATTCCACTGCAGTAAAATACGTGTTTATTTAGCAGCATTAATCATAGATATGGAAACATTTTCCCTTGTGCTTATTGTGTTGATTTAACATTCGAGACAAATCTTTAATCTTCAATATTTTCTCTCCATAATACCATTCCCATGTTAAATTTATGGCCATATTTGCGTAAATGTCCCGTTGTCCCCCCCCCCAACCATTTCGATGTAAACATACGGCATAATGTTAATTCCCGTCCTTTCCCAATTGACCTATCGCCACTTGTCAATCACGCTGGATCAATTAACCAATCAGCGAGCGTAAATTAGACACACATCCATGCATTGCGTAAGTCCGCCATTTTCCTCCGACAAGTAGCTTATAGCAACTATGCATTGATTATGATAAGTATTTACAAATTTTGCAATGATTTGTTGATTTCTCGATCGATGACGGTGAAAAGAAGTCTTGTAATTCTGACAGTCAATATCCAGATCGTCTAAATGGAGGAATTAGATGTATTCCTTTCCCGAAACATAGGCGAAACTTCGATGGATAACGACTTGTCGCGTGTACGATCAGCTGAATAAAGACACAATTGATGGCAATTACAACGTGTTTGTTTACATAAAAGTATGTCCCGTTGATAGCTTGAAAAAAAAAGAATTTGAAATTGAAAAATATATATGTAAAAATTAACGTTTCAAGAATATAGGTGGAGAACCCCCTAACTTTCGGGCTTTGATATATATTATTTATTCTTGTATAGGAAGCACTGAACCCAAGGCTGCATTATTTTAAAGTTTGAGAATTTACACTTTAATGTTAGCTTGTCCCAAAATTAATGATTTATCGTCTCGATCTTTCAGACACTAAAGTGACGCTTTACTTTCTCATTGGGTTGAAGGAGGGATGGGGATACAAAAATGTAATTAGTAATAAAGAAATACAAAATAAAGTTTTCATATAATTATCTTCCGATATATTAAGCATGCATTTACATGTTTACATCAACAGACATCATTGATCAAAATTCCATCTGACGAACATAGCAGACCTTAAAATTATTATGTACAACAGTATACTTCTAAACAGTAATTATATACGATTTTGTTATTAATTTTTAATTCATATACTTCCAAGGCAGCATAAACATAAGTCAGATAAAATTAACAAGGATAACATTATTTGCTAAATACATCAGCATCTTTTGGAGCAAATTTCCTTTCATATGAATAAGTTCTTAAACAGCTTTACAATTGATTGTTATTATTTACTGAAATAAAACACTTATTAATACACGAACTTGAACTACATATATAAATATTGTCTACTGCAGTATAATTAATGCAACTTTGTAATTATATATTTTTAAGAATAATACAGATCACATTAACTAAACATATCACTTAAACTGAAACATATTTTCTTTGCCAAATACTGCATTTTTGTCGGAGGTTAAGTCACGTAATTTGGTAGGCGGAGCGATCTATCGTCTGGCGTAAGGTCAATTGTCGCATATAACTACGCTCGAGTCGTGAAATTTGGCCTTGTGACCCTGGAACGTTGTCTCAAAGCACTCGCCATCATCCGTGATAAAAATATATTCTTCTTGGCAAGCAACCAATATTGTTGAAATCAATGGCATCGAGTCTTGTTACCTGTTCCAACTTTCCCTGTCTTGAATTAGCTGGTCAGTTAAGTAATTCGGGCACGTC
>JAECUM010030579.1:0-22192 GCA_016617855.1 Megalonaias nervosa | reverse complement strand
CAATGTTTATTAACACTTGTTTGCCTCCCCAAATCTGTCCAGCAATTTTATGTTTGATTATTTCCAACAACTTATGCATGAATTAGACATCCAACAGTTTAATTTTTCTGCCTATAACCCTGAAAGTCATGGGGCTAGCACAAGACTGTCCGAAAACATTCTCACCTACCCAGGATACATGTATACAATTATATTGAATCAAACCTTAAAAAGACAGTGATCAGTAAAATCCTGCATTGTATAATTATCGAGTAAGATCAGGAGATTTTGTTCCCCATGTTGGTAGTTATCACCAAATGAAAGACTCCATGACTACCCTAAAAGAGCAAAAGGCTCTCCCAAAACACCCTCAACTACCCAGGATACATGTAGGCAATTAAATAAAATCAAACCAAATAGAAAGACAGTGATCAGGAAAATCCTACCGTGTATAATTATCGAGTAAGATCAGTAGGGTTTTTTTATACTTGCTGAAGGAAAGACCCTAAGACTGTCCCAAACCACGCTCATCGACCCAGGATACATGTATACAATTACAATAACTTAATGAAATATGCACTTTTGGTGCATTCTCTCTCTCTCTCTCTCTCTCTCTCTCTCTCTCTCTCTCTCTCTCTCTCTCTCTTTGATTATAGATAATTCACTAAACTACCTTTATATTGCAAAGAGCAGCACGCTTAGTAAGTCGGACTCATGAGTCACTACATTATTATTTCAAAAATTCTTTTAAAGATTTTTTGTAATCTTTAATGTGACAAAAAGTAGCTGAATAATTAGAACATAAGGGTGCTATATTTATATTTTTAAAATTCTTGGACCAGTTTATTATTTTTATTTGGTTTCATAATTGTAAGAATTGCAATAAATAAAAGTAAAATCTCCTGTAACATTATATCTTTTGTCTCTGAATATTTCCACTTTTAGAGACTAATGTTTTAAAGGATGCAAACCAGTTTTAAGGCTGTTTGTTTAATTTTTTCATTTTAAAAAAAAATAGATTCAAAGGTTGATGTTCTGTAATTAACAATGCAAATTAAGTATTGGAAAACAATCGTACACTAAATCTAATACTTCTAATCGCAAGCAAACATTTTTTATCGTCATACGAACATGATTTTCCACAATTTGATTATTTCGGCTTTTGCTACTAAATATATTACAAAATGAAGTTTGTGATAAGAATAAGAAAACCTTTAGGAATGCTTAATTTTTTAATGTCATTTTACTTATAAACTTTTTTTATGTGCTATTGATGTTGTTCTGAAATATATTATTTTCGCCGGAGCTTATCTACAATAGTATCACAGGAAAAGATAGACATCTATGAGGCGCGTCAAACTGGGTGAGATATAATACGATCCTTACAACCAGGGGTTGTCTGATACAAGCTCGTTAAGAAGAGTACGAGGGAAAATATCATTGTCATTTCTGATCCTAATTTGGCTAAAATAACTAATGTTTACAAAGTAATGAAAGATATCACTAAGAAGTAGATTTCTTAAACGGTGAAAGTAAATACTTAAGTGCGTCAAACCTGGGGTTGAAGAAGATGGACCACCCTGTTGCAGTTTATGCGTTTTTCTTTTCGTTAGGTGCAATAAATCACTTAGATCTTCGAGAAAGCACATGGTTCTAGAAAACGATCAAAACTTCGTTGCTAACGCACACCATAAAAAAGGGGACTGAAAGAGTTACAATAGTTATCGGCACAAAATGAATGCCGTAAAGCTCCGTGGGGAGCATTAATTATTCCTGGTAAACGAAAAACTTTAGAAATTTAGAGCGCCGTCTGTCATAATACCATGCTAATCTCTAGTATGCCATTATGACAACAGATGGCGACACGAGTTGGACAACAAGGACGATACTGATAAAACTTAGTATTTACATTGTTGCAAGGCCAAATCTGTATGAAAACAGCAGTTGGAATGATGTAATTCCAATATGGCAAGTCTATAAACAGAATATACAAAGGTTGTAATAACTGACATAGCGTTTGCCATACGACAAACTAAAGAATCAGTTCATTAGTTGAAAAATTGCAAGATAGAATGACGCAGAAGGAAAGTAGATCTAAGCACTTGCAAGCAGCCATTTTCAGCTTGCATCAATGAAGAATATAAAATTCATGACTAGAAGTATGAATTATGAATGTAGCACTTGCAAGCAGCCATTGACAATAACGCAGAAGAAAAGTAGCACCTGCAAACTGCCACGTACAATTTGCATCAATGAAGAATACAATATACATGGATAGAATTATGAAAGTAGCGCTTGCAGGCAGCCATTTACAATAATGCATCAGGGAATATTAGAAAATACGCGCATATAATTATGGCGGTAATCCTCCTCCGTAGATTCAGACCCAGCGTTTTTCAAGAACATTGTCAAAAAGTTTGAAGATGTTCCATACATATACTGAAATAAATTAAATAATCCTCTTGTTTAACACAGGAATTACTGAATTTCATTGTAGAAATTCTTGTAAAAATTAGCGTCTACCTTCTTCGTGCGATAATTTGGTTTGGATCGTCCTCCATATTATTTCAGTTTTCAGCCTCGTTTTTCGTTTGCCATATAAGGAAACAGCGGGGAGGGGGGGCAAAATAGTGGCGACTATTTTTTGGGATGGGGTGGGGGAACCCCTCATCAATGCTCATTTTTGAATCTGAGGCTAAAATAATGTTATTTCAGCCAAGCCATGTTGACTCATTAACCTATCCAAAGGCCAATCCAAGGCTTGTATGTAAGTCTGGTTGGAGCATTTGTTATTATCCACGCTGACCTCAATGTAAAATTACTGGCACCGGTTACTGTCCACTGAAAATTACTATCACTTCACGATTTTTAAACAAGCTGTCTATCAGTATACACCCACTTGAAATTGTGTACATGTCATCCGCTACACAGTCAGTTTGTGTTGAACGTGTAACGGTAGCGAATACGCCAACTGGAATAAATTACAGCAACGATTCCAGCGGTGATCACAGATAATTTTATCATTATTAGACAGACAGAGAATTTTATCGGCATAAACAGGACAGAGAATTTAATAAGTATCTGAGCATTTCAGTTATATTATCTCAACAGGTATTAATTTTGACTTAGGCTGGGAAACCCAGTGTGCTATTATCAGCTATCAATTTATCACAAGTATTTTTGGTACTTCGCCCGATGCAATGTATAAAATTGAGTCTCGAATTGGAATTCCGGCAATTTGATGCGGTAAAAAAATGCGTTATTGATAGACTGAAATCTTTTACGTCAACTGACTAGTGATCTGTAAATAAATCGTTGTTGTAATAATAATAATGAGTGATTCTGCGCTAACTATGGAATCTCGTACAGTTAAATTAGCTCGAGAACGACTGCAGGCAATTAAGAAATATCTTCCAGAATCGTGATTCTGTCAAGCAGCAGTTGTAACAACGCCAGGAAACTTATGTGGAATTTACAGAGGGTACAGAGCAGTTATTTAAACCTATTGCCGAACAAACCCCCAAGAATGTTACAGCAACTGAGACAACACAGAATATTCTTGAGACATTACCTGTTGATATTGCCGGCCGTCGTCAACCCCTCAAACACCCGAAGTTAAACCCCCTCCACCATCCGAAGTTCAAAAACCGCCACCAAAAGATTATATCAGCATGATGGATAAATTTACCGAGGAAGCTGTTGTCGCTATCTGGGACAGAAAACAAATAATTGATATTGTCGCCTTTGGGTTGCAAGAAAAAGAAAAATATATAAAACCCGAATATACTAAACCTGTAAGTCGTGATAATTGGCGTAAATACACATACCGCATTTTTTTCCGGTGCTCAGCAGGTCAAAGGTGATGATGCAAATTTTAAACGTTTCGTTCGATCGGACAGTAGATGAGTATACTAGGAGAGTAATGAAGAAAGGAGACAAAACAAGAAGAAATGGAGCGTCAGCTTGAAAAAGCGAGAGAAGAAAAGACAAAAATCAAGTGCAAAAACTGGGTCTAAAACGACGAAGGAAAAGAGAAAAACTGAGTCAGAGTCACCTCAGCAGCGCTCTTCAGATCCGCAACCAGAATCACCCGAAGGAGCAACCGGAAGTGGCCTTGCCATTCCCGATCGACGTCATCAAAACAAACATCGCCGGTGATTCAAGATAAACTTTGTCCAAATAACATCCTCGCTGATGTTGATCGACTGGAAATTCTGTTTCGTGGAAGACGAGCCAGCGATAATTCCCACGAAATCATCAATGAAGCAGCTGATATTTGTCATCGTTTATTTACCGGTGGCGTCATGGACAGTAGCGTCTATCGTGCACTGATCGATGAAATTACCAGCGATTACTACGTTGAATGGTCAATTAGATCGGCGATAACAAAATAACATGATTAGACACAATACCCAACGTGGACCTGAAAGCGTCAGGGTGATAAATTCACGATTACCGGTTTATAGCCCAATCTACGGAGATGGAGTAGGCCATGTTATTCAAGGTTTTATTTAGAAGGATATCCCAAAAGCTATCCCTTTGCAAAACAATTAGGCATGAAAGCCATCCAAGTTGTTCGTGATAAGGGTACTGGCACGTTTGGTGATGTTGCCTTCTCATCAATCAAAGACAGACTCGCGCTATTGGTACGACAAAAACCACAGTCGGTAAAACTGCCTAGCACCGAAGTGATGCCAGCTAGCGTCAGTAAAATAATAAATCAAGCTGCAAATGAGCGGTTGAAAGAAGTAGCTGGAGGCCATCTTTGGCAAAACAGGCCTTAGCCTAGATGAAAAAAATATAACCGCAAACCTAATAGCAGGTAGTGATCTGGCCCGTCGTCGTCAGTGATATTGATCGATGTTAGAACATCATTTTAAACAGCAGTGAATATAATAAAAATGTTCGAACTCGTGTCTGATCCCATATTCGACATGGATGCACCAATACTCAACGATGAGTCTGTGCGTGATTATCAATACTTTTTATGAAGCAAGAGTACCAAACCAACGTGGACGAATCGAACTAACAGTTCAAGATACATCAATGTATTTCCTGCCTGCCGAGGCATTCGTTCAAGTTCAGGGTAGACTTCTGAAACTGGATGGTAATCCATATGGTGCTCAACAAGGTGGATTTGTTAATAACGGAATTGTGGCATTATTTAACAGTGCACAATATATTATCGACGGCCGAGAAATCGAGGTGTGTCACGATAACGTCGATGTTGCCACGACGATATTGGGTTTCGCAAGATATTCCGATGATTTTTCACGGTCTGCTAATCCGTCGATGATGTTCGCAAAAGATACCGTTGATCAAGCCGATGGTCGACCTCATACTTCTCGAAGACCAAGAAGTAACGGTAACACAGCCGACGCTAACGTTGCAAATGTACAGTTTGCAAACGCGAATTTTAATCAGGGATTCTGAGCACGTAGAAATTAAACTGATGCTCAAGGAAGATTTAGTTGTGCAATACCGCTGTCACATCTCTTTGGTTTTTGCAGAATGTTAGAAACGTTATCTTCGGGGCCAAACACACAATGGTACTTGTGCGAAAGCCACGGATGACGATGCTATCTGGCACTCTGAAGGAGAGGATTCAGCTGCAACTGTGGCGTTTCATCTAAATGTGACGCTGTCAAAACTTTCTTTGTGGATGCCAACAATGACACCATCACTCGTTGAAGAGCAACGGCTGCTCTCTTTCATGGACAGTGGCAGAAAATCAACGTTGTAATGGTTGACGATGACCACTACTGTTGGTACATTTGCATAGCAGATCGCATCACACAAGGGAGTTTCAGCACCACGACATGTATTTGTAGCTTTTCAGGATGTCAGACGACAGAATTCTCAAATACAAAATCATACGGTATTTGACCCACTTGAGGTTAGAGAAGTCTCTCTGAGGATAAAAGGACATCAAGAACCATCGGAACAAGTGCTGCTGGATTTTGGAAATAATCATGTTGCACGTGCGTATCATCATTTGATGACATTTATGGGGAGCGATCAGAATGTTGATTCTGGTCTGCAGACATCAGCGGGATTATTCAACGCTATATCCGATCTTTTATTTTTTACTGGAACACCTAGATTTGTTTAGGAAATCTGTCGTCGACATACATTTTCTAGCTCGAGTAAGTGCACTGCCAGCTGGTGTTTCTGATTATTGAGTAATCTCTGTTATACTATCGGACCAAACAATGTTGCTTGAAGGCGTTGGTGGACGCATTAGAGTCATTGATGTGCCCGTTGAAAACATGTAAATGTTTTCCAGACATGTAAGTGTTTTCCAAATATGTAATTCGATCAGTCATAATATTATAATGCCATATCATCACGTCAATGTTGCTCTGACACCAGGTCAGATTAAAAAGCTGCAATTGGCATCAAAGAAGAATTCTGGGGCAAAACTGTCTCTGAAAACAGCGGTGTTGCAAGGTCCAAATAAATTATCTCCGTCTGAACGTCAGCTCAAACACTACAATGACGCCAGAAATAAAAAACTGGGGTGCCACTTGATCTTGCTGCGAATGAGATCAGCGACACAGCAAAGATCGGCGGTATATTTCCACTGCTATTGGAGATACCAGCGCTGATTGCCACTGCAGTTCCAGCTGTTGCAAAAGAAGTTGCTCTCGGTGCCGTTGGAACAGCTGCCGTCATGGCGCTGAAAATGACAACAGGACACAGGACCTAAAAAGACCCGACGAGGTCTAAGATTACAAGAACGTGGACATAATTGACGCACATGTTCCAAAGATTTATGCGGCAAGGGAGAAAATAACAGTCCTCCAGATATGCTCCAACATAATAACGATTCAACAGTTGGTGGTTGTCATGTATTGCCGGGCATTGTTAATATCACGTCGACGATTTCTGTAAATATATTATGTGACGCAGTCGACGGTAGCTATACAGCGTCTGGGCAAGCATCCCATGGGCAGTCCTAGCAGGGATATGTTCTTTACATCTTTTCTCCGGAGGTCCCACTGGGTCATTTTATTGTGTCAGGGTCCGTTACTCTTGATTATTTACGATGTCATAATCCGTCACTGTTACGAATACGTTTTCGTCTAACCGACCAAGACGGCAATTTATTGGACACGCGTGGCGAAGAATTAACCGTTAGTTTGTATGTGCGTGACAGGCCGTGACGGGCCATCCTTAACGCCCCACGACCAAAGCTTCGCTCGGCCAATGACAAAACTAAAACAAACAAAAATATAACATACCATTTTTTTGTCGTTAATTTCTGTTTTGTACCGGTGACGTTGCTATTCCATTTTGTCGGATTCGGATTCGGGAATCTTAGTTTTTTTTTTTAGCTGTCTCGCATACGCAGTCACAGCCGCACGAGTTTCATATTGTCGAGACAGCTCTGAGCGTATTGTCTCAATGGCGCTTGCCAGTGGAACAAACTTAGCTATCTCATGTTGTTCGTGTAAATCCGCCAACGACAATTTCATTTCTCGTTCGAGTAATTTGATAAATCTATATTCTAGCGCTAGTGTGTATCTGTCCTCTTCCCGTCGCTGCTGTATCATCTCATAATCGTCGTTGACTTTTTCAGCATGGAGATGAACCGCGAGTCTATCTTGCTATAATTTCTAAATCTCAGAGATAATGTCGGTAATATTTACCTGGTTCATTGTACAACAAATGCATTTCTTTAATAAAAGAATTTATAGAGACCAATTCGATAGCGTGTTGCTGGATCGTGTAAACTTATGATGAATCCATGCGGAGTTTTCTGAGCATGTGCAAAACAGTTTTTGAACTTATTTATGTCCATGTAACCAGGACACCAAGTCTGATGAACATTTCGCAGCGTATGTTTATCAACACCGTTAAAAATAACCAGAAAATTACAGTTATCTCTGATCATTTTGGGGATCTGAGCGTACCGCTGTGTCACGTAAAAATGACATCTGTGTTTTTATGCCTGCCTAGTGAAAATATTCTGGCCGGATTTGTTTGTCAGGCATGACGTCACCGTAAACCACCAGATTGTTGATATCCCTGTCAAGATCCTCAAAGGACGGCGTATCATCGATCTCAGCAATAAACTCGATAGCATAGTTGTTTTCCAAACCCGCTGAGTTTTCATTAAATTCCTTAAGAACATCATAGCATCGTTGGTCATCGTCGGATGGCGCCACTAAATAAAGTTTGTCCCATTTGACCCACCTCATTATCAGGTTGAGCAACAACAGGGTTTTAGCAGAACCAGACGGACCAATTATAATAGCTAGAATGGAATTTGGCAACACTGGATGATGCTTGACCGGTGCTTGCTCACGTGTCGCTGAAAAGTCAGTCGCGTTCATATTGTGCAAATATAGTATATTTATAATCATGAGTTTATGTTGTGTTCGATGCAAGACGGTCGCAGATACAACCGGGTTAAGCACAACAACGACGAAAAATGACAGGCGATCACTCACAGCCAAGTGTGTAAAATACGGCATAAAAAGTATAAGTTTATGAAAGCCGAGAAAGTCACTGGGGGCGATATTGCTGCGACCCTCGGAAAATTACCAGGTACGCCATGGGCGAAGTACCCGGGGAAAAACATCGTCCGGAATATAATTATTGTGTTCCTGAACCCGACTTGATATTAGACGTGACGAAAAAATCAACCAAAACAAGGCAATTTCCAGTCAATGCGATTGATCAAGCGTGCCATTCTCATGATGTCGCGTACAAAAACAAAGATCTTCAACAACGTCATATCGCAGACGTCAAGTTGATTCACACGCTGAAGTCGATAAAATCAAAATCATACGAGAATCACTCGAGAACTGGTTGATAAAATCGGCGATGAAAGGTAAAATAGTACTGGGGACCTAGAGACCTCCACGGCTGGTAATTAAACGCCGACAATTACATAATGGAGTGAATTTATTATAGTCCAGTCGGATACTGGAGAGGCGCAGCAGCGATTAGCAAGCTCGCCGATTCAGCAGGTGTCACCTGCTGTTGACACAGACTGGTTGTCACGACAGGAATATGGCAAATTTATCTACCACGTCCCAAAACAATTCAACATGGATGGTTTGATGTCAGCACGCCCAACGAAGTTCATTAGGCAGATATCTTGTTTTTACCACATCACGTCATTGGCACATCACGTAAACGGCGTACATATAAATACGCGTTGACTGTCATAGACGTGGCAAGCAGATACAAAGAAGCAGAACCGCTATGGACTAAAATAGTAACTGAAGTAGCATACACGTTTGAAAGAATTTATTCGCGTGGCGTTCTGCGTTGGCCACAGTTGCTACAGGTTGATCCTGGCAAAGAATTTCTCAGTGCAGTAAGGACGCTAATTCAACAACATAAGGTTAAAATCACACGTGAACAAACCGCGTAACATCGTGATTAGGCAACCGTTGAACGATGTAATCAAACACTTCCACTGCGACTGTTTGGACATCAATACGAGCAGAAATTACTGAACAAGGACAGATCACGTGAATGAGTTGCGAGACCACCTCACGTAATAACCGCGTTAAACAACGAAATCACTCGTAGAATTAACATGCAATCTCAAAAAAACACATACCACAACGAAATCACCGGGAAATCAACTACCACAACCAGTGTTGGGCAGCAACGTAACAGTCAGGTATTTATATGAACCATGTGAACTTGAAGGCGGTGCATCAAGAGAAACGGATCCAGTCTGTAGCGTAAAAACGCATAAAATTTCCAGTGTAGTAAGATATACCTTGCAGCCACCACACTATGGACTAGATTCAACAGCTACTCAACGTGACTTTGTCCGTGAACAATTACATGTACAGGTAATTCCTGAAAACATTCAGTTACCACCTGGTTGGATACGCACCAGCATGAAACGCTAAACTTGCCCATGTGGACTTTCTCGGAGGAGCGAAGCTCCTCGACGTCTGTTACATTCAAGACATGTCAGTGTGACATTTTCGTGTGTGTGGCCGAGACTACTATCGATTCTGTCCATAGTAAAGTGTTGTACCTCGTTAGGAAAATATTGCCACATTATTATTTTGTTACAGGTGGCGCAGTGATTATTTTGTCGTTGTTTCAGCGTCATGATAAATTCAACATCGATCAAACTAGCTCTGCTGTTTTGTCTTCTCGCGCATAACCAGCTAATTATTTTTTTTATCATGCCAGGGGCTATTGTTGTCCCGACCAACCTCTCCGACGCCGTGTCTGGTTTATCATAGACAGTTCTGTGCAGTTGAGATATTTTTGTAACTCTCGACACCGCTAAATATACCAAATTTGACCATTCGATGGGAACTTCGACAGATATTGGTATCTGAGATTGTTAGCCCCAACAACAAATGAATTGTTATTGCATAACATAGAGTCCAGCACGATGGCACAGTCTCCTCCGCCGACAGCACATGCTGTACAGCGTATACTGGATCCTCGACGAAATCATTGAGAACCAGTCGTTGTTGTATATCCGTTCCTGGAAGATTTACTGGGATATTTTGTTGATGGGTATCTGCAGGGTGATAACACAATGGAACCGGCAGTGTTGGAAACTTTCCTCGGTGAAACTCACATAGTTTACGCTTAAGTGAATCATGGACGTTTTTGTCGTGATACAACAATCAGATCATCAGGTCGCCATGAGTTCCAGAAATCAGACATTGGTGTCTCTGGAATTTCGGTACGCATTGTTTCACATTGAATCTTCTCTTGTTGTTATCTGATAGCGATTTCAACTGTCGTAATGTTTGATCGCGCGATCGATGGTCATACAATATTTCTTTGCAGTGGCCAACGTAAGATTTTAGTCAGTCATCCGGGGATTCTCCTGTAAACGGTGGAGGCTCTCCCTGATCGCCGCACATGATAATGGCCGTGGTTTTCGGCGTTAGGTAATCAAGAAACGTTTACAATGTGTCTTTAGATACAGTACATGTATCGTCCCAAATGATTATTCTTGGTATATATTTTTGTCGCATACGCTCGGGTGTCCAGGCATCACCACGCCATCGACAAAAGCTGTGATACCTGCACGTTTTGACACCACTCTGTTTCATCTCTCTGGCAAGACGGTGAGTTGGCGTTAACACAATCATGTCCGAATTTTTAAATAATTCTATCGCACGTATTGTTTTACAAGAACCACCAGGACCATTAAAATAGACTGTGCTGTATCTCGTGATTGGATCATTCACTGACGAACTCGAAGACGGTTCTGATAATGTACCGTTTCGGTAATAAGCACGACTGGTTTAACATCGGCCGATTCAAAATAATTACGTATTTGTTCACGCTTTATTCTCCAATGATCCCAGCTAATCTATCCGAAACCAGCATCATCGGCTGCGGTAGGGCAGCTACTGATGCTAGCGTCTTCGACGCCGGTTATAAATTGTTTCACAAGATCCATTTTCGATCGAGCTATATAAAATGAATCCGTGGCGACTCTAACAGCATCCGCTGAAAACCGGTTAATCATCGATAACAGGTTTGTAACGTTGTCTCCTAGGGTATTATTGCTAATCTCGTCTAGGTGCCGACGGTCTAGGTGGATAACATACAAACAATAAAATGTGAGGAATAACAATTTAATAACATATCTAAATATTCAAAGAACACAAGTAAATTTCCACAATTTCTCCACTCAGTAGCCCTATTTAATCTACCAATTTCATCATCTGATCTGCTACTCTACTCATCTATATTATTTCCTTTCCCTTGACTGGTATTCCAGTACCCATTCATTCCCTCGACTACGTCCTTCACTCTTTCACTTCCTCCACTTCCGTTCTCCGGTCTGCCTTCAAACTGCTGCCTGCGTTATTCTATCCGATCCCGTGACCTCTATAACAACTTCTCCCTACCTCGTCACCTTTGAGTGGCACTCGGTCCAACCCAAACAACTCCAAAAACAGCACAGAAAGCTTCTCTGTAAATAATAACGGACGTATAGTCTAGTCTCCCTTTCGACCTAGACAATCTCACACTCTCACACAACCTTTCATCAGCATAATGGCGATTAAAATCATTAGGTCACACATACACTCGCATCGAAATGTTCCATACACGCCTGTACGATAAAATAAGGGTAATAATACAACAACGGTATTAACGACTCCTGATATATACATCAACAACTTTCGTGACCTGACTACACATTTTTAATTCTCTGGATATAGTAACTACCAATATCACAACAATCAGACGTATTCCTTACCATACAAATCATAAGAGGTACAAACAGTGTTCAAATACAAATATGCAGACACTTCACGATATCTTCACATGGTCAACATGCCTAACTCTGTATAATTCCCAACTATGTATTCAAATTCAAAATTAAAACTGGTATAAGTTCTAACGTAACTCATTAATAAATGCAATAATTCAATACGATGCACACAGCAGCAAATTACACAATTAATTCCGATCACAGGCTCACAATCTACGTAATTCAATCTCTTATGCTACTAATTTCTCTACAGAACGTTCCGATAGATAAATAACTCAAATACGTAGGTGAGATTAACTCTAATGAAGGCAACTTCTACATACCAACATAATTCTAGCAATCAATTTCTACATACTACATATAAACTTACAACTCTAAGTTAGTAATGTTCAGCAAATTCGGGCGAAGAACTCTTACCTCTAAGAAGCTTTTCAAGTCTGAATTCCAGCTGTCCCTTTTACGAATGACGTGCATTCGGAGTACGCCTATTAGAATTCACTCCCTAACTTACTAGACCTCTGCGTTGGTCAAAATCCTGGCGAGTACTGAAGCGATCATAAAATGACCCGTAGAATAAGGGTCTGCTTCGGACAGGTGCCCCTCCCATATTTCCCTAACTCAGTCCTGATTTGATACTGTGGTCTCTTTGAACTGTAGTCTGCCTAGTTTCTCACGCGCATGTTAAATTTCTTTCTCCCTCGGCTAGGCCGAAACTTGGGTGTGAATAAACAACCTCTTCTGGTTTTACCAGTTACTTCGTCCCTTTGAAGATAGCCGCCCCTATGTTCCCTCCAGTGCCGATTCAAGCCGCAGTCTTGCGCAACAAAGGTCTGTCGCCCATGTGTGGCGACATTCTCCACGCCATGTAAATTGTGTACATGAGGGCTGTCTTCACAACGTGACAAGATTTATTGACGAATATACGAGCATCGAATATCTCGAATAAGTTAACTGAGTCGAATAACCGTCGTAGTAGCTGACTATCGTGCCAATACTTATTCAGTTTTTTGTGATTGGACTTGTCCGCAACATCAATAGTCCTCTCGACGTTGTATATGCGATCACAAAATCAAGTTCTGCTGCGTCCATGATTAATCTTGTGCAGCGGCGTTCATTATCAGATGACGACCACTGTGTAAATTTACCGATAATTGTTCTACAGATCTCTTTGTCATTGCATGGTTAACAGACAGATTTGTATGGCCTGTACGATATTATCGCTGATGTTACAGTCAGCGACGTTAAAATACCACTATCTAACAAATATTGTAATAGCACTATAGGAGCCCAGCCACGCTGTTTTTTTTTTTTGCGCAGCAATCATCGAGATTAATTTTGGTGTCCGGTTTATTAAAATGCAGACCAAACCAGTCGGACACAACCGGATGAATACTCGCTGAGAACTCGAATGATTCAATCTCGGCAAATCCGGTAAGATCGTAGTCCATGGGAAGATTACCGTTTATCGCTATTCTGGTCATTTTGTGTGTTGGATGACCGAATCATTCAAAATACTGATTACAATCGGCGAGTCGTAGAAGGTCCGCAGGGTAGAAAGCAAGAAAGCAACGTTGTCAACCGATATCATATCGGCGGAATTATATTTTGTGTCCAGAGAACACCGTGTGCAAACTCGACACAAGACCTTGTTACATAGTCGATAAAATCTTTTGGAGTTGGACGCCATTAAGTTTTTTGTTGTGCTATATGAGCCACAGCAGACAACGTGGTAAAACAGTTATTCAGTAATTCATCGCAGTCGCCGTCATATTTTACCGCAATCTCTTTCATCGCACGTTCGAGAGATGTCCTCCGATAACGTATACCAGACGGTAGCACAAATTGATCGAATGTTGATTCATCTGTGGCGGATCAGTCCGCTGCAGATAAATCTGTGTCGTCACCGTGAAATAGACAGACAGATACAGGGGCACGCGCACTAATATTGTAAATCTCCTCAACAATATCGTCGTCATAAAATCGTATCGTTCTCTCCAGCGGAAACCTTATTACGGATTCACTCCAAGCGTGACTATTATGATCGCCATTGGGGTGCGTTTACTACTGAATCTGCCGAAATTATACAAAATCTCTTTTGTAATTGTTTTTGCCACGATTGGAAACTTCAATGTTTTTCCAACATTGCTACGTCATTTATTTTAGCTCCGTTGATAAGAAAATCTTCCCACTCGTCTCTGTTTTTTATTCGTGGTTCTGTTAGTCCGTGTCCACGTCTCGAGTTAATAAAATGTTCTTTGACACGCTGAGCCACACAAGTTAACGTGCCTGTGGCCGCGATAGAGGCTTTGGTGCTTGCACCACACATCGAAGCAAGAACATTAATATCAGGATCGTTTAAACGGTACAGTGCATAAACCAAAGTGGACACTGGATACGAGTTGTCGTAATATGGTTTGTCCATTCCGATAAACGTGCACCGTTTAGAATTTTTTTCAACCCTGACGATATTGTTATGTCGCCATGATTCCTTAACAAGGTCGAGCTTATCACGGATAATTCAAGATGGGTCCTCTTCGCTGACATGTTCGGCAATAAATTTTATTCTAAATATATACTTGCTCTCATCCACAAGATTATCATTAATAGTCGCTGCTCGTTTGTTGTTCATGGTGGAGCGGACGAAAATACCATCGCCGTCTATACTGAATGTTGATAAAACATGAGACATACCATCTTGCGTAAACTCATTTTTGGCCATATTGATAAATTCGTGTAATTGCAACTCAAGCGGTTGCTGTTTTTTTTTTTTGGTTAATCTGTCAAAGTCAAATCTAGTTGTGTGTTGTGGTTCAATCGCCGATAATCTTTTTCGTTCTCGTTCAAAAACCTTATCTCTGCTTTGTTTTGATTCGAACGTCGATAATCTCTCAATTTCATTCACATTTAATAATTCATTTATTTATTTTCATAAATTGTTTTGTGCGATTTTCGACCATAGGAAAGATGGTTTTATCCCGGTTAGACTAAAACACTGTTCCATCGGCTGCTTTTCAACAGTAGAATTAGTCACTGCTGTGGTATACGATATACTTTCTTTAATATAACATAACTTTCTTCTAATTAGAAAAAATGATATACTATAATTATGCCAAAGGCAAAAAATATCTGCAGGTGGCTAAAGATCGAATCAGCAATTGTCGTGGAGATTATTGTAGTGTTGATATGACAAATACCAGACTTGTCAGTACCGGCCCAAAACCGTGTCTAATATGTGGGGTGGGGGTGAAAGGAAAAACTCAATTATATTTCGCTTGTGGGGGACGAAAATATCGCGCGCTGAGAAGATATTTTGAAATAATAAACGCTGATGACAAAGTAAAAATAAATGACAGACGAGGCTGCATCAACAAGTATATCAAAAATAATAATGTCGTATTAGAGAAAGTAGAATAATATAATGGAGAAAGCTTAGAAAGATATTAACGTTGATGAGTTTAAGAAACATCCGATATACGATAATTATGAAGCAAGCAGAGCCGAAGTTGTAAGATATTGTCGTCTTAAAAAATCCATCAGCAATGTCACTAACATGGGTTACCTCATGATCGCTATTAGAATTCCTGGGAAAAAAGCAATCATTTATCTTGCACACAGATTTGTTTATGAGTGTTTCAGTGGTGAGATAGATGATGGTTTTGTTATTTATCAGGTGAACTCTAACAAACAAGGCAATACTCTTGAAAATTTACATGCTATAAGACAAAGCGAAAATAGCAAGCGAGGGAAAACCGGAAAACACAATATACACCGAGGCCAATTAAATCAATAAATTTATATACAGGTGAAAAAATAAGAGAATTTTAACTGTTACGTATATGTAATTAAATTACTTGTGTGTTAGTTTTAAATTCTCTTTTACTTCATTTTTATTTCATTACATTTTGTTGTAATGATAATATTTTTACTGGATTTGACATTTTTTCCAGTAAACTTAGTTCAGTTCTTTTAGCCTGATTAGAACACAAAAAGGTTGCTACATTATATTTTAGCTGACATAGTTCTAGACCTTGGTTCCGATTTTGTAAACATTGAGTGAAAATGATTGGTTATTACCAAGGTCATGTTCAGCCCACGTGTTAGTCTGTTGTAAACAGTTTTATTTTTAAATTTATTTCCAGTGTGGGAATCTGATTCTTAGATAGGGTTATTTTAGCCTACGTGGAAATTGGCAATTTTTTTTTTTACTGAGCTATTCAAGTGACCATGTGAGCCATCATGTGATCTAAAATCGCGGGTTAAAACAGACATTTTCTAGTGGATTTGGTCAGTCGTAAAATATACCTTCGGGCTCAAGGTACTTGTCTTGTTGTTGCCATTTGAATTGAGATTTTTTATTTAAAGTAATTTATTCAGCATGGAAAATACTCTTTTTCATCGAAATTCTTGGACAAAGACATTTACTAAATTATTCGGAATTCAAAAACCGGAATTATATTCTTGGTGACTCAACAAGGAACTGTTGATACATCAACACAAACTGGTTATAGAGGACGTCATCGCCTTCCATATTGGAACTTCATCGAGATTCGAACTTGGATTCAATTAGAACTTTTAGTGATAGGACTTATATTTTTAGATTCCAGGATTAATTTTTCGATTATATTCACAAACTGTAAGTCCTTTTTTCATATTTTTACCTTATTTCCTAAGGAAATAAATTATTTTGTTGAATTTACAAAACTTGTTGACTTCACTCTTTTCTTTTGTTACTTTTGTACGAGCCTACACGTAACAAAATCAATATATTCTGCAGGAAAATATTTCGATATTAATTCTGGAGCTTTACAGTACGTAGCAGAATGTGTTTCTAAATCAACTACATCGAAGCGACTTAACCAGAAAATACAATTTACATACATATCACACAATAAATATATCTGCTACCGGACCCACATACAAGTCAGTTGACATAAAAGATTTCAGTCTGACAGTAACGTAGTTTTATTTTTACCTCAGCGAATTACCGGAATTTCAATTGGACACGCAATTTTAGACATTGCCCCGGGCGACGTGCCAAAAATACCTGTGTGTGTGTGTGTGTGTGTGTGTGTGTGTGTGTGTGTGTGTGTGTGTGTGTGTGTGCGATTTAGTTTTTTAACGTAGCTTTAACAATTTTTCAGTCATATCGCTACGATGTCTGCAGTGTGACAGTTTATAGTGATGTCTAGCACTGGGGCACCATGCCGCAGACATGTACCATCATGTCCCACCCAGTCACATTATCCTGAGACCAGGCCGACCAGTCCGAACACTAACCGCTTAATGCTGAGCGCCAATCGAGGCAGCAGTTAGTGCCATTTTTATAACTTTTTGGTATGACTCGGCCGGGGATTGAACCCGCGACCTCCCGCATCCGAGGCGGACGCTTTAACTACTAGGCCACCGGAGCGGTCCACAAATACCTGTGATAAATTGATCGCTGATAATAGCACGCTGGTTGCCCAGGCTCAGGCAAAACTCAATACCTATTGCGATAATAGAACTGGAATGCTCAGATACTTAATAAATTCTCTGTCCTTTTTATGCCGATAAAATTTTCTGTCTGTCTAATACTGATAAAATTACATGTGATCATCGCTGGTATCGTTGTTGTAATTTATTTCAGTTGTGTATTCGCTACCGTGACACGTTCAACACAAACTGCCTGTGTAGCTGATGACATGTACACAGTTTCAAGTGCGCGTATCCTGATAGACAGCTTCTTTAAAAATCGCGCAGTATACTGCCCAGTACTTTTCCATTGAGGCCAGCATGGACCAGAGTTGAGAAAATCATTCAGTGTAAGCGAGACAGTAATTTTCCGCTGATAGTAACCGGTGCTAGTAATTTTCCATTGAGGTCAGCATGGACCAGAGTGTGAGAAAATCACGCAGTGTATACATGATAGTAATTTTCAGTGGACAGCAACCGGTGCCAGTAATTTTACATGGAGGTCAGCGTGGATAATAACCAGACTTACATGCAAGCCTTGGATTGGTCTATGGATAGGTTAATGAGTTAACACGGCTTGGCTAAATAGCATTTTTTTAGCCTCAGATTCTATAATGGAGCATTGATAAGGGTCCCCCCCCCCAAAAAAAAAGTCCTCGCCACTTTTTTTGGGTCGTCCCCTCCCTCCTGCTGCTAAGGACGTCGTATCCTTCTTTGGCAAAGTAAACAGATCATAGTAAATATGGTTGCATTGAAGAACATCTCGTAGAATATTAAACTACTGTATCATCATCATCAAACCCTTAACCCAAGAGGTCGTTGGGGCACCACAGCTGACTTTACAACCAATTTTCTCCATCTTTCCCTGTTCTCTATTGCCCTTTGGGAATCTCCAAATCCTATGCCTGTCCGCTCCTTAATGTTGTTTTCCCACCTCTTTTTCTGTCTGCCTCTTCTTCTGCACCCTCGCACTGTACCTTGCAAGATTGTTTTTGCCCGTCCAGATGGTCTTGAGACATGACCGTACCACTTCAGTGTACGCTTTTGTTATAGTGTTGAAGAGGTCTTCATAGGATCGGAGGGCTCTTTGGATCCTGTTGTGGACTTCTTCGTTGGTTACATGGTCAATTTATGAGATGCCCAAGATCTTGCGGTAGCATCTCATTTCGAAGGTTTGAGTTCTTCTTTGTAGATCTGATGTGAGGGTCCATGTTTCACAAGCATACAGAAAGATGGATATGACAATCGAGCGCATCAGCCTTATTTTGGAGCCAAAAGCAATTTTGGTATCTCTCCATATTGGTCTCAACCTTGTTGTTGCTGCTGTTGCCTGAGCAATTCTGCAAAGTAGTTCTGGTTTGGAGCCATCATCTGTGATAATTGATTCCAAGTACTTGAAGCTTGTGACTCTTTCCAGCTTTTGTCCACTGGCCTTTATTTCTGCACTGATGCCGTTGGTGTTGTTTGTCATCAGTTTGGTTTTTTTCGGCGCTAATCTTCATACCGTATGCTGTGGATGTTGTGTCGAGGCGCTCAACCAAGTCAGCCAGTTCTTTTTCATCTCCTGCTAAACCATCAATATCATCCTCGAAGGTTGGTGATTGTTCTTCCTCCGATGCTGACAGTGCCCTTGTGGTCATGCAAGGCATCCTCCATGATCCTTTCCAGGAAAATGTTGAAGAGTGTAAGTGACAGTATACATCTCTGTCTGACTCCAACTGTTGTTCGAAACCAATCTCCTCTGCTGCCACTGATGATGACAGCACTGGTGGCTTTGTCATAGAGGTGCTCAACAACATGCACCAGGTTTGAGCTGATGTTTTACTTCCCCATAGTTGCCCATAAGGCCGCATGCCATACCCTATCAAAGGCCTTTTTGAAATCTATATTAGATTTCAAACTACGGTGTAGCATGGCTTAATTGAGAAACGAATTATCGCGAGAATCTCGTGTTATCTGTCATGGCGGACAAAGTACGGTTAGCGTAAACATACCAATATCATTTACCTTAAGCAGGCTTAATAACTTTAGCATTAACCAGACTTCATGAAATACATAAATCTATGTAGGTAGTAGATTTTAACTCAGGTTATCTTTTTGTCATTGACAATAGTTTTATTTGCTCAATTGCAAGGTATAGGATCACTTCGTAGCCTCGACCACGTCGAGGTTACGACATCGTAGCTAGGTCAAGACAAGAGAACGTCGTGTCAAATCACATTCCTCAAAATTTGGGAAGTACGAAATTTTTTCAATACCCGCAGCTTTCATTTTATTACTATTAAAAATGTTAGAATAGCACAAGCAAAATTGCGAGCATCATGTCATAGACTCCATATTGTAACTGGCAGATGGGCTAAGCCGCAAATTGTATCACGTAAAACCAGATCATGTCGGTTTGGTAACGCAATTGAGGCTGAATTTCACATTTGTATCAGAATGCGTTACGTGTAATATAGACTCAAATGTATACCTAAAATGTTATTGGAGGCATCCAAATATATCCAGAATTACTGATCAACTTTTGCAATTAATCTGAAACTGAAAGTTAATTAAATCAATGATATTTTAGATCTTTTAAATCTTATCAGTGAATTATTGAAGTCTCCACTATAATCTTTCAATGAATTTATTAAAAATTTAAGAACAAAAGTAGTTGTTGATAGTAATAATTGCTTTTTCCTATTCTTTTAATGTTCATGTCTGTATTTTTCCTTCTGTCCTTTCTTATGAGCTTCGTCATGCTTTTAATTACGACTATTTAATTTCCTGAGTAGAACACGTTTTGTAGTCGGATTTAAAATCGTCTGATATCGACACTATGGAACAGTGAGAAAACGTGCTTCACATTTTGTTTTGCGACTGTCAAGTTGATTATGGTGGGGCTGTGTCCTGTTGCACGTGTCACAAATACCTTTTCGCTGGTATGATTATGTGTGCTTGACAAGCAACCAACCGGAAATCACAGTAGCTCATTACATAACATTCTCAGTAGGGTCTTAAATTCTGAGTGTGCAAAACGTGACCAGATTCAATACTATCTGTAACGAAGAGAACACTACAGGATTAAGATTTTATTGGCTTTATTAAATCAAAACAACATTCAGTATATCAAATTACATATGAAAACTTGGCATTATTAAACCTCATACTAAAATTAATTAAGGCTGACCAATTTCAAATTTTCATAGAATTTCTTTATTTGAAATATCATATGAGATTCTGTAAAAGATCAAACAAACAATTAACTAAATGAAGCTGAATATACCTAAAATGTGGTAGGAAACAAATATTTTCTTTAATAATTCTAAAAGCGTGCATAAATTTTAATAAACACAAAATTTTGACCATAAATGCCGAGAATCAGGGTGTATAACTTTCATAGTATGAAGAATTCATTTCCAAACGTAATTCTCGTAGAGCATAAAGTTGCAAGCGACAATTTTATACAAGAACAACATTAATATTAGAATCACAAACAATAATTACAAGATTAATAATCAACATCTGTTATTACTTAATTTTACTAATTACTTAGTATACATTTGTGATAAGGCAGAACAATCCGTGACTATATATTATACAATTTCATGCATAAGAATAAAAAGAGAGTGAAAATTGAAACGGTGACTACAGTGATTTAATACTTTTATTTTGTTATGCTAACGTATGCTGTACGAGAAAAGAATTTAAAATTTTTAAAGAATCACTTTGGAAAACTTACAATGTACAAAGTATAATGATGATATACCGGTAACAAAGAGGTGGAAAACTCACTGAAGCAAATACAATTTGCTTCGATCTGTCCCACCAGGAATCGTTTATATAGCCTCCTTTATTTCCGAACTATGCCGACCTTCACCCAAAATTGACACATTTTAGAGGCGACCAACTCTTCAAAACTGCCATATAAGTCTACAGATGGGGCAAAAGCACATTATCCTACATAGTGCCGAGAAACGTCTCCACGATACATATGAGACGTTATCTGAATCTGATTGACATTGAAAACGGAAATAGTTCGGTTGACTTGCTTAGCAGCAGAGAGGGTGGACCCTACAACTTTGTAGAGACCTTATGTTTGAAATTTAAGGGTTCCTACGAAGGCTAAAAAAAATATTTGTCTTAATAATGAAAAATGGTTCCTCCCTACAACTTTTTAGAGACCTTATTTTTGAAATTAAAGGGTTCCTACGAAGGCTGAAAAAACAGTTTTTGTCTTAATAATGAAAATTTCTTTAATTGACCAGATTTTTTCACGTGCTGGTCACTCAATTTTTGTCGTCCACCCTCTCTGCTGCTATGGTTTTTATCCAAAAATTATATCAAGTCCGTTACGATATCTTGACCTCGGATCATGTAAATTTATTGTTACAAAACCAAAAGGAGCAGCTTGTGTTTTTGAAAAGAAATTTTTAAATTTGTTCATGTCCATGTCCCCAGAACACCAAGTATAATAAATATTCTGCAGCGTATGATTATCTACGCCATTAAATACAACTAAAATGTTACAGTTATCCCTGATCACTT
>JAECUM010030578.1:0-24149 GCA_016617855.1 Megalonaias nervosa | reverse complement strand
TTTGTCGTTTGGAAGATTTTGGCAAGGTGTTTGTATGACTTGGCCGTTTTTGCTATCATTTGCTCAGCACTATATGCCAGGATTGTGCTGATGCGCTGTTAAACCATACAAGACATGTATACCTACTTGTTACAACCGATCTCTGGACATTAAATTGTTAGATGTTACACGAAGTAAAAGAACAAACTGAATATAGCACGAAAACATCGAATATATTAGACACGCCTTCCTAGACCATATAGCTCAAGCACACGATGTTTGATAGATACGTTTAATGCAGCGTATATTATATACCAAAGCTCAATTGTATTGAACGTCGAGATGAACAGATTGTCAGACAGATATAGAGAGTCTGAAAAACGGGCGAATCGATACGAGAACTTCCAAACATCTCATCATAATCAGGACTTAATAAAAATTTAGGACCACTGACTTATAATTATCCCTAGTAGAGGTCTTTATCAATACTTTTCTAAAGACAGACCAAATGCACATTTAATACATTTTGTCCTGCTTCTCAGCCCGAAGGATTCGAGGAGTCATTACGTATCCCAGATTAGGATCGAGAGCTTGATGATCCGTAGAATCTGGATCAATAAAAAACCAGGAGCCTAAGAGTGATGGACGGACGGACGGACGGACGGACAAACAGATGAGGCAGAGAGGCAGAAGGACTGAGACCTTAGTGAGACAGTCAGTAATGATTGACAACAATATCAACGAAATAGTGCCTGTTCTGATATAAAAAAGAAACGTCATATTATCTCCCTGTGACTATTGCCCCCAACAAATACAATCTTGTACAGTGTATATCCGAACAGCATGAACTGCTCCTGTGTTAAGATGTGTGGTTTATAGTAGAATATCTACAATCATCAAACTTGATCTTTGATGGTAGTGCTTTCCTTGCAAGTAGCTGTGTCAATGGAATGGACACTCGAATTAGGAGAAACTGATCGGATCAGCTAAAGCAGAAAAGGTTATCACCCAGAAGATAGTGGCTAAGGTTTGTTGTATATTATCGCGTGAGAACACTAAAAGACGGACCAAACAAGATATCTCTCGACCTTGCTATTTTGGCCCAATACGAGCGAGAACAACTTTAAAGACAATTTTAAAAAAATACGAAATTTATCGCATTAAGCTGAAATAAATTATATTTATATTTTTTAGCAATAACTTTGTATTTGTCGCAAGATTTTTTTGCAGTTTTGTAGGTTATCCACTATATATATATATATATATATATATATATATATATATATATATATATATATATATATATATATATATATGTATATATAGATCGCCAACAGGGTAAAATAATGACCAAAATTTAGACATGTCCTTAGCCTAGTCAGGGTAAAATAATGACCAAAATTCAGGCATGTCCTTAGCCTAGTCAGTGTATAATAATGACCACAATTTAGACATGTTCTTCTCCTAATCAGGAACCCAAGTCGCACAGTTAGTAGAGCGTCAGACTCAAAATTCAGGGGTAACAGGTTCGATACCAGCCCAGGCCAACCCGGGTCATCTGCCACGTAGTATGCCCTTGGGAAAGGCACTTAGCTACCATTTCCTCTGCATCTTATACAAAACAACGTGTTAAAGGTGCCGTTAAAACCAACAAAATACAACAACAAAAAAATGTATCCAGTCTAGATTGTCTAGAGAAAAGAAGGTGGTACTATGGACTATACCTAACATCTCATGAATGTTCTGATGAGTAAGTGTAATCATATATGGTCACAAAAACTTTTCCAGAATCTCTCTCTCTCTCTCTCTCTCTCTCTCTCTCTCTCTCTCTCTCTCTCTCAAATGAGGTCCAAATATTGAGTCTTGGTTTAACTTTGATACAAAATAAATTCCATTATTTCAAAATGTCAATTTTACTTAACATCATATGGTTTGTCACTCTATTTTTCAAAATACAAAAATCTGATTGTAACGATCCAGTTAGGTGAAACTCTGTGTTTATCTATTGTGATGATGAATACTATTCACTTGATCATAAAAATTCACTAGCATATCTAGAGGACATTACGTACATAATGCAAAGAGCAGCTTAGCTGTGTGTGGCCCAGACATGATACGGTTTACAGACGGTTGTATGTTGTATTCATAGATAAAAGATCTGTTTAGCAATACAACTGTCAACTAATTTTAAGGTATCGACCTTAAGAAAATAGTTCTGACTGAGCACGATTAATGTTTCATGCACCTCCCTCTCTGCTGCTAATGAGCATTCTGATTTCATTAACAGCTCGAATAAACCATAATAAATCAATATCAAATGGCATACTACATCAGATTGTCAAGGATAATAAATTCACCTGTTGGCTATGTGCTGCCAGCTTGTAATCATTACAGAAACAGATTTTGTAGCAAGGATGCTAGGAGGAAGAGAAAAAAACAAAAAAAAAAAAACAAGTTTCATTAGAAGACTGTGTTCTTTAATTCAAGTTAAACACGAGCAAGATAAGACGAATATATTCAAACACAGTACTGGATCATTCAAGAGAAACAGAGTGTAAAAGTGAATGCTAACATTAAGTCTTTAATTACAATATTATATCATGTTAGTTTAGCACCTGTCTATGATCTTCAGTCCTATAAGCCTGTAAAAATCTGACGATCTAATTATCTTTCTTCAATCATAGTTAGGTTAATGATTTTTTGTGGGGTTTTTAAGTGGGTTCTCAGACTGATAACTATATATAAACTAGAATTTACTTCGCAGTAGACTACACGATGATATTTCGCAGAATAAAGTTCGGATTAATTATAATAAAGTAGCTTGGATTAATATTAGCTTGACAGAACTTGCAATGTATGCACGATTCTGTCCAATTTACACAGCTGCAGCACAAATTAAGCGTAAGTAAAATAGTTACACCTAGACCATTAGATGTTTTATTTACATAAATATTTATGTAATAGCAGAACCCGAGCGCATCATCAAATATATGTACAACCGTACGAAGAATTAAATAGTTGGAGAAGCCATGGAGCGGTCGTTATCGCATCGGCGTGGGTGTGGGGAGAAGGCTGTGGCATCTAACAAAGACTGCAATTCATCTCTCTCTCTCTCTCTCTCTCTCTCTCTCTCTCTCTCTCTCTCTCTCTCTCTCTCACACACACACACACACACACACACACACACACACACACACACAGAGGGGACTGGGAATCATATTATGACAAGGGATCGGATAGGCTTCTCCTCCTTCCCTATTATTCTTCGTAAGTCCAACGGGATGTGGGGCCTTCCTCCACTGAAAAATAATGTCTGCAAGCATTGTACTTCTCTTTCAGAAAATAATTTTGCTGATTATCATTTCACTTGTCTCAAGCACAATCAAATCTAATTAAAATCAAGATTTACTGTTAGAAGTACATATGATAGGCACCGAGACAAGGTCATGTTCTCTTGACCTTGTGATTTACCAATCAAATTACAGACTTCAATTCTCGAGCACCATTCAGAATATCTCATTACTAATGATAACTCCACTAACACGAAATGCAACGTTGTATCCGAAAAGCTGCAAAATTCACGAAGCCGTCAAACTTCACAAGTTCTGGTGTTGTTCAAAACCGACCACTTCCATTTAGGCATTGCGGAATTAAGGACTACATGCAAGATTTACTTACCTCCAAAACTGAAAAGTGTTACAACTTACAAAAAACTACGCACCTCCGAAACTGAAGATTTGACAACCGAAGTGCTTAATTGTGCATGGGCAATTTTAAGTTTTGCAAACACACGTTAACACGCTTTTTATGCAGAAATTTATATAGTTCAAATTACATCCAAGACATGTATTAGACTGACCTTACCAAGTCATCACAACAAAACAAAGAAAAGTGACCAAGTGTTTAGAACTATTTTTTTATTTTATTTTTTTACATACGTGTCCGCCAGGCTGGTCGGCGTAGAATAATATCCAAAGTGGACAGGAATCGCCAGATAGCAGAGGCACTTGGCGGCGATCAAGCAGAGTGATGTGGCCAAGAATTCCAAAAATCACCAAAACATGAACTTTTGTCAGTGTATATCAGGCCTCCGTTTTGTCAGAGATCTCAGATTTAATCAGATCAGATTGACGTTCAGCCATGCTCAAAGGCCTCAGACTTATGGCGAGTTTGATTGGTTAAATCACAAGTCTATGGTGGAATATTAATGTCGCAAGAGTTTCGAAACGAACTGACCTCGCGGCATTCTATAACACTGCAAGCTTCATTAGTGCCGAATATTTTGTGGTTTCGGCGTTTTAATGGTAACTCGCTGAATCCTATTGTCGCACTAGTGTTATGTTAACAATTCTGCCCAATCATCCCGTCAACTTGATTCCATTGGTTGATTCATGAAATCCCCAGGCTCTTTGTTCCTTAAGACACAGCGACTTGCTTAAAAATAAGAACGGGGCTATTTAAGTACACATGGTTGAATTTTTATCATCAAGGAAACAAAACTAGAGGATAAAATCGAGAATCAAGTCAAAACATAAGACGGTTTCTCCCAGGAAAATACTTGAGTATCTATGAATTTTTTTTTCGGGATCAATCAACTCTTGCAATCAATCTACTCAACATGAGTTATGTACCTGTTAACACTAGTTGAGTTAGGTGCACAAAATATTCGAATATTAATCAATATCGAAGTATACTTATAATTAGTCGACCTGACGGCCATGACAAAGGTTCCTGTTGTTATGACATTTCGAATTCACAGTTAACATACGATTAGTAACCTATTAGACAAAGGCTGATTTTGGTTTAGGGAAAGGTTTCGATTGAAATGCTACATTCCTAATATAATGTTCCTTAAACGTAACAGTTTAAATGTGATTGGTGAATCGCTTCTAATCAGACTTGCAAAATGTTTGGAATATCATTCGATGATAGCAGAGATCTGTCTATATTGTTAATCATAAACCCGTCTGGAATCGACCGAAAAAAGGACAAGCATGACGTAAGCATTTTCTCAAGGTCATACTCAAAGAAGTAGGTCAATTATTGCCTTATTCATTTTCAAAACTGACACCTATATTGTGCTGTCATAAGCGATTAAACTTACTGTTAAAAAGAACAATCAAGCAAACAAAAACAATCCAAACTACATTAAAATCTCGGTAGTTCAACCACCAATCACCCGCATACATCCAAAGAAGTACTAATGCAAACCATCAATGCCTTTTGAAGCTGTCAAAATACTGAAAACATAGGAGCTCAGTGAAACCGAAATAATGCAAACTTCATTTTTGTTCTTTTCATTTCTGTCAGACAATTTGGCTCTCTGGTAACTGCTTAACAGAGTTCAGCGTACCTCATTTTACATCCGTTCATCCAGGTGTTTGCACAGCGTTGGATTTAGATTGCCTTAGGAAAACTGTAACATTTAGACACCTGTCGATAGTGCTTCGATATTATGACTGAGTTAGTCACTGATTGTTCTCACCTTTTCGACTTGATTGTACTCATATCACTGGAATAACTTGCTTATTCCCGGGGGAAACCCTATGATAGGTCTCGAAAACTCAAACAACAGATTTTTTTAGAAGTTCTGCTGAATTTTATTTACAGAAGATGGAGTAAGTGTCTTGATATGAATGTATAATCTTTCGTAGAAATAATAAACCGCCTACATCAAGCAATCGGATAGCTTTTATAGTTGGCTCAACGCACAAAACAAAATCACGTAATTGACTGTCGAAGTGTCTTTCCCTTTTGGGCCCATATTCAGGTACGATAGCACAAATTTACCATACAAGTACGCGTACCAATCAGCGTGTGTGCAATTAAAACGTGTTTTCTACTATCGTTTTCCCACTAAAATATGTTTCTTCATGATAAAGGAAGTAACTTTGCATTAAGGAGTTTCGACAAAATTATACGGAACTCAGTTATTAAGAATCATTATCTAAGCATATCACACAACATAATTTTTGTATAAAACCGTGCTGAGCCATGTTGAGCCCAAATTAAAGATCATCACACCATTTTTATGTATACAATTGACGAGAAGAAATACAGTGTCATTCCATTGAGGCGATATCATTTGAACTATCTCGGCTATTTCTGTGCAACCAAAAGAAGCATTGGATGTATGTCTGGAGAGTAATTTTGCAGAAATATCCTACATTTTGTTCGCCGGAAATTTTTTAGGAGAATAAGAATCCGCAATCCATTCGGACCACCTCAGCTATTTCTACAACTAGATTAACCGAGAAGCTGCGAATAAGAAAAGTTCGTTGTAGTTAAATCTTTGTTTCGTAAATAGCCGAGGTGGTCCACATGGCAGCTATCTGGCCTTAGGTCACAATTAATAGTTCCGGTTCAGTACCCACGAATGTAGTCCCAGTCTATTTTTAGATCATTTTTTCCTGTCTCCGTTAGGTGGTGATACAAGAGTTAGATTTAGGCATTCTTGGTAAGGATTTAAAGGCAATTGTTTATTCTTTAGAATATGAGCTTATGGTGTGGTTGTCTGTGTGTATTTCGGCGACAGTGCACAGTGAGTAATAAGGCCTTGGTGATGATCCGGAAGTGAAATCTGTGTTCCATTGCATGGTGTTTTGTTTACAATAAAAAAAAAAAAAAATAAGCAGGTCAACCCTTGACAAGAACTTCACCGTGAAGTCATCTTTGAAGGTATTTTAGATTGACATATGATTTGTATTGATTGTCACACAGTGGAAAGTTCAGTACTGAGAAACAAATGTAGAGAATATATAGTAAAATTAATTGTGTTCTATGGCCTGTCAGTGCAGTATTTGAGTAAAGTTTAAACTGGTATAAAACCTTTATTATTAATGATAGACACATGAAATTTTAATATGTTATGTATAATGACTTTAAATTTATAAGAATGAAATTAAAAATAAAAAATTGATTTTTATTTTAAAAATTTTAATGAAATTTTAAAAAAAATTAAAAAATAAAATTTTTCCACCAAAAATGCACATATATAATATTTATTGGGAATGATATTAAATGATATCAGCATGTATATAATCCTACACCATATACAAGATCAAATGATGGATATTTGTCAAATTTTATCAGAGAAAATATCTTTGTAAGTCAAAATGAGACCTTCATTTAAAATACATGAAGACAAAATTCTATTTTGTATTGTACCTTTAGGTCATTGAAACTATTTATTTGGGGTCCAAGCAGTTAATTTATGTGTTTATGATGGGGTGACTTCCTGAGTAACACATATCTGCTTGTATAGCTATCAGTAATTGTTTATAAACATAGTTATAGGGTATTTAGTGAGAGGACAGAGATGAAGACTTTATACTAGAACCTGCTCAAGTTCTCTACAAAATCATATTAAGCTGTCAGAGAATGAAATACAGGTCAAAGGGATAAAATATACTTTCCCCAGGTATATTTACCCTTGCATGTAAGAAAACAGCAAAAGGATGTAAGTTGAACACAGAATGCATTCCATTTTATTGTTCAGTTTCTTTAAGATATTGATTGATGTAGTGCGGCATTGTGGCCTAGATGATATTATGGGAATTCTAATGATCCATTTTGCTTTATGCATTATTAATTACTAATAATATTTGTTAACTGACACTCTAAAGATTACATAAGAAATATTCAAACAGATTATTTGAATTTAACTTTGTACAACTAATCTTAACATGGTTACATAGCTGACATGAACAAATATGCATATATTTTAGAATGTTTAGGATCAAAAGTTGACATTCAGTACATCATATAGGCTGACATAGTACCTATAGTGAACCTGTAAGGCTCAGTTCTGGCTGTGTGCACTTCAAATATCCAAGATGTTATTTTCATCATGAATATGCCTCTGTATGGTAACATATTTCAATTTAGTACTTTGACAGAGTGCGGTATTGCAGCATCAGCTGATATCTGATTCCATTGAATCATTGAGCTTAATAACTGGTAACCAACACTCTTAAAAATAGACTAAAAATGTTCAAACAGATCATTTGAATTATGTTTGCACATGTGATTTTAATAAGTACATTGCATATGTCCCACACATGCAAATGTCCATCCTTGTTTACAAGTTTTGGGGATCAGAATTTCACATTTGGTTGATGATATAGGATCTGTTGGTACCTATAGTTGATCTGTGTGGCCACATTTGGCTGTATTCACTCGCAATATCCAAAATTGTTATTTTCCTCATGAATAAGATTGCTTATAGTAATAAATTTTAATTTGGTACATTGTCATTTGACTTTCCAGTATACTGGTATGTACTAATGTTTGCACCAATGATCAAACCTCACCGTTCCAACATTGCCTTAAACTTGATGATACATACTCTACCTGATTAGTTATTTAACCTGTAAATGGCTAAATATGCTTGTAGAAACATCATCTATTTTTAGGATGCATTTATCACTTTAATACATGCCCATTGCTTCACATTTCTGAGTGTCACTCTGTAAAGTTTACTATTTTTTCCCATGTTTGCAACCTGAATGTTATTTTGAAATCACCATATCCAACACATTTTAATTTCATTTGCCTACATCTTACAGTTTTCTAGAATTAAGTGAAACATGTTATATATTTTCAGGTCTGGCCTGGTATCTGGAACAAAGTGTTAGAGTTGGATCAGTTTGGAAGCTCTCCAGTAGTCCGGTGGTGATAGCAAGGTCTCATAAAGGACATGTGCAGTGTACTGCTATAAGTGACCAAGATTAGTTCATATCAGCACACTGATATACAGCACCTCAAAGACATGGCTTAGATCTTCATGAGAGAGATTCGCACCATTGTTCAGTAAGGTGGAACCTCCCTGAAACTGTATTTTCCTATCACATTGTTGACTTTTGTAGTTATCGACATTAAAATGGAATGCATTTTTGCTATAAAACATGGTAGTGGTCCCACCAAAACTTTAAATTTGAGTGCACTATTAGTTATACAAACAACTGCCCAAGTACCTGACACAATAAATGTGGAACATAGCACCTGTCATTGTTTCTTTAGTGTGTACACCTATATGCATCTGGATAGGCATATTGCAATTTGCTGCCAAAATCACTGTGAGCTATCATGCTTCAGAAAAAAAAAAAAAAATGCTATCAGTTGTACAGACCCAAACTACCATTTGTTTTAAATACCATTCATTAATCAACTTTGCTGCCTTAAATTTGTCAAACTGAATCTTATAACTTGTGTGAAAATTTAATTTTTTTTTAAAAAATTTAGTTTTTAAAATTTAAATGTTTATTTAAATTTCCATTAAAATTTAATATATCATTATTTTAAATTTCAAACATATTTTCAGACAGGCCTTATCATGTATTACATTTAGGTTTTTACTGCATTGAAAAATTCCTGTAATTAAGGAAGATATAGCAAATTTAGTTTTGGTTTCTCAAGAACACTTGGACCACAACTTGCACCCTGTGGAACACCACCACTACACACTTTCTGACAGCTGTCACATGTCTTGTTTGCAAGGAAATTCCAAAAGACTTCATGTTTAAAGTTGAAATAAGTGTGGCATGCAAGTATAAAAGTTTGACTAAAATTGGCCATACAAATTGGGCCTTTCAAAAGGCCTTAGGTCACAATTAATAGTTCCGGTTCAGTACCCACGAATGTAGTCCCAGTCTATTTTAGATCATTTTTTTCCTGTCTCCGTTTGGTGGTGATACAAGAGTTAGATTTAGGCATTCTTGGTAAGGATTTAAAGGCAATTGTTTATTCTTTAGAATATGAGCTTATGGTGTGCTTGTCTGTGTGTATTTCGGCAACAGTGCACAGTGAGTAATAAGGCCTTGGTGATGATCCGGAAGTGAAATCTGTGTTCCATTGCATGGTGTTTTGTTTACAATTCAGCCTCTCAAAAAAATGCAGGTCAACCCTGACAAGAACTTCACCGTGAAGTCATCTTTGAAGGTATTTTAGATTGACATATGATTTGTATTGATTGTCACACAGTGGAAAGTTCAGTACTGAGAAACAAATGTAGAGAATATATAGTAAAATTAATTGTGTTCTATGGCCATCTACACTCATTCAAGGTATGATTCCTAGGATTGACGAAGATGTTGCGAATGAGGCGATAACTGAACGGCCCAAGATTAAGAATGTCTGGTCTTCGTCGGATTTCGGAACAAAATATATCGCTTCCGAGATACATAAGATACTTTTTTCCAGGCCAAATATCGAACAAGATTTGAAGTGGTGCGGAGTTAAAGGAAAAGATTCCAAAATGCCCCATATCTATAAGAAAGACCAAAGACCGAGGTATTACGGATAACTGTTAAAGTTGTAAGGCTAATTGTTACATCCCTAGTGCATTGAAAATAACCGACAGAAATAATATTTATATCAACAAAAAACTATCCGCTCTGTTCCGTCCTGGTAACTTTGTTTCGTACATCGCTACAATCTACGCAAGAATGTAAGTTAGTTAAAGAAAAAAAAAATGGCAAAACATTTTCAATAACACTTCATGCCAGGAATTTTATTCCTAAACAAGAATATATGTAAGTTGTTTACGAAAGTGTTCTGATATTCATTACTGAAACAGAGGAAAGAGTTAGCCTCTTAATTCGAGGTCAGTAAAAATATTGTGATAGCACAGACTCGCACAATTGGGCATATGATCTCATAAAATTGGAAGTTTACAATTAATTCATGTGTAGAATACAGTCTAAATAATAGCTTGGAACTGGAATTATAGTCGGTGTATTATAACGAAGAAGGCAACAACGATTTCGGACAAACTGATCCATTGAGCTTGACTCAAACCATTATCCCTCCAGAAAATATAATCTTTAGCAATCCCAAATTGTCTCGTGCAGAAAGTTTAAGTATTTTTATAATTACAAAAACGTGTTCCTCTACCACAGCTTTCATCTTTAAAAAAAAGCATCGACTCTGTTACATTGATTATTCATTTTCCAGCATAAGAATCCTCTAACCTTGTTTATGGTATCTGCTGGATCGGAGAACGATCAGTTTCATCATGGCCATTAACAAAACAAAAAGTGTGTGTGTGTGTGTGTGTGTGTGTGTGTGTGTGTGTGTTTACTGTTGAAGACTACTACTACAAAAACTTGCAGTTATACGGTAAGCAACTGATACAATCGACGCCCCTCAAGTATGAGGACAGACTATTGAAGTTATCGAGTTCACCGTTTAATTCTGACTGATTACAAATATATCCATAGAAAGCACGCGAGCACCTGTTTTGCAGATGAATTTAGTTGTGTGTGTGTCTATTAGCGAAGACTAATTGAAGAATCATGAAATAGCTATCGTCGGTTTTATACGTATAGTCCAGACAGAACGCATACAGTGTGTACCAGATTGTAGGTTATCATTTTTTGTTTTTGGAATATTAGAGATCGACCGAATACTTTTCGGGATCAGGGAAAATAAGATTTGCTTTTTCTCTTCAAATTTACGACCCCCATTCCATCTTGAAACAAAATACTCTTACTCTTGCTCTGATTTCACACACACACACACACACACACACACACACACACACACACACACACACACACACACACACACACACTTGTTTGGCAGCCGTGACACAAAGAACGACAAATGTACGCACAAACCCCTATTCCGTCTCCATCATGCACATATCACCCAAAAATGATTGATTGATTGATTGATTGTATTTTTACGGCGCACCAGCACTGTTAGGCTATTTGGCGCCATACAGAAGGTTAGATGTATAATCATTTAAAAATGATAAAAGGTTTCATATCGACCAGCGATATCAAAACCAAACAGTTGAAAGTAAAACGATAACATGGTAAGGGTAATATATAAAGCTTCCCGATCAACGGGGAATGTAAATGGTTATGTTAATAAAGACAGACGAAAAGTTATTGAAAATAAGGGACGGTGTATACATTACATAAAAATGCTCAGGGTGATGGCATAAAAGTTATAGGTTAGAATAAATGGTTACTTCTTTCAGGAATTCTATAATACTAGTGACGTTTATTGTATCAATAAGTTCCTTCATATCATGCACATTGTAGTACTGATCGCGCGTAGGTTGGAGGTCGAAACACTCTATCATAAAGTGTTTAACAGTGAATGGTTCATTGCAGGAACGCACTCTGGTGGGTCTTCGCCTTTTAGTATGTGTGAGTGGGTTATATAAGTACGACCAATTCTAATTCTTTCAATGACCACCTCCTCCATACGGATGGTTCTGTAGGAAGGAGTCCGTTCTCCTAGGGTTGGCTTAATGGCATGAAGTTTGTTAGTCACTGCATCATTCCATGATGCCTGCCACTTCTGCCGTAAAGACTCTTTGATACTATGTTTAAAATCAGTATACGGTATTTTAAAATCAGATGGTTCGAATGATAGGGCCATTTTAGCAGCGCGATCTGCTTTTTCATTACCTTTAATACCAATATGGCTGGGTCACCAACAGTATACTATATTGTGGGAGGTACTATACTCAGTATTTTTGACGAGAATATTGGTTAATAATGGGTTTTCAAGTTTTCTATTGTGCAGCTACTGAAGTACTGATAGTGAGTCCGAGAAGATAATGCATCACCCAAAAAAATTATACCACAAGGCGGTAGAATAGACATTCGTGCGCAACAGACACACCCGCATGTTTAACATAGTAATTAATTCTCATCTAAGGATACGGTCTTTTCGGACTCCTAAGACAGAAATCAAGGTATACAGAATTAATTATAGAGAATCAGAAATATACACCAAACAGAACGGAAAATGCTATCCACGGATTCTACAAGATAATGCTTAATAATTTTAACAGAATTTTATAAATACGAATAAATCATATTATCATACAGTTTAGAGAAGTTATTTTAGTGATGTGTACATGGAGTTTTACAAGCAGTGTACGACTCCGACATTACATGTATGGGGTCGTGACACATCGATGGTATTTGAAAATACTGGATTTACTTTGGTTTTGAGGTTAACATTGTGGATCCAACTTCACCTACGTAATCTCAAAGTCTAGACGTCAGATCTATGATTGGTCACTAACAAGACAGACTTAAATTTCAGCCAATCAGATCAGTTGATTCTACATATACAGTTAAGACTTCACTATTTTTGTGAAATCATGGCTTGCTCCAACGCTTTTTATATGTATGATTGGATATAATATCCAAATGCTATTTTGACATGTTTTCATTAAAAAAAATATGACACTACAGCTACTGTAATAAACACAAAGTAAACCATCTCTTCAGTACAGCTATGGTAATTGTTACGTATCGGCTCGTTCAAAAGTAACAAAAGAAAAGAGTGAAGACAAGCTTTGTAAGTTTTAACAAAAATAATTTATTTCACTAGAAAAGGTGAAAATATGAAATAGGACTTACGGTTTGTGAAGAAAATCCAAACATTTATCCTAGTACTGAAAAAATACAAGTCCTATCACTAAATAATTTTAACTGAATCCAGGTTCGAATCTTGATGACGTTCCTAGATGGAGGACGATGACGTCAGATGAAGTCTTTACACAAATGTCCAGAATTTCACGTTGAACCACAATTTGTACTGTACTATTCCAATTTAGAATAAATTTCACTGAATGTCTTTGTCCTAAACCACTTGTGTAGTTCTCCAGGGAAAAATACATTATTATTTAAAAATAGATGAACTCCTATAGCTGTCATCTATAACAAGACACATCTTGAGCTCTACAGATGTAAAGAAAAATAATCTCTTTCCAGCACAAGAAAAATAATACCTTCTTCTCAAGGTATAAGAATTACTCTGACTATTTCACAGGGACCTAAGTGTTTAAAAACCGAACTAATACGTCATTTCATGCACGCGCACGAAGAACGCGTGGTTATTTCATCATATAACAATCGCAGTACACGATGTAATCACATATGCTTAAAAATGACCTTGGCAACAACCAATCGTTTACGCCTGTTGTTTATCCAGTCGGCAATCTAAAATAATGCTTACGCAAACCGAGAGTCATATTTACGTTTTAAACAAACACGATGTTTCTTTCAAAAATATCAGATCCCGTGAACATAATCATCATCATAATAAAATATGATACAAAAATGAAATAAAAAAAAAATCAAATTTTAGCACACAAGTAATTAAACTACATGGTCGTAACACTTTCCCCCATAAAAAAAGAAAGACTTATGTAATAAAGCTTTCTTTTTTACCAGATGTAAACTATACACGAGGTAAAAAACATTACATAAGAAGAACTCTTATGAATTATACAAAGGTGTATATGAAAATAAAATTTCTATACACGGAAAAGTGCATCTGCAGTTAAATTGTCTTTTCCTTTGACGTGCCTGACGTCAAGATTGTATTCTTGCAAAAATAAACTCTACCTTAATAGTCTTTGATTTTTATTTTTCATCCTGTTGATGAAAGTAAGGGGGTTGTGATCACTAAACACAACAACCGGAGAAAGAGCTGAGCTGATGTAAACTTCAAAATGCTGTAATGCCAGCATTAAAGCCAAGCATTCCTTTTCGATTGTTGAGTAGTTTCTTTGGTGCTTATTTAATTTCTTAGAGAAACAGCACACTGGATGTTCTACACCATTTCTATCATTTTGAATCAATACTGCTCCAACCCCAACATCACTTGCATCCACAGATAGTTTGAATGATTGGCTGAAATCTGGAGCTGTTAGAACTGGTGCACTTTTAAGTATGGCCTTTGACCTGTCTAAAGCCTCTTGACATTTTTCAGTCCAAAGAAACTTTTTTTTTCTTTCTCAACAAATTTGTCAGAGTTTCAACAATATTAGAGAAGTTAGAATAAAATTTGCGATAGTATCCAGCCATACCCAAAAATCGCATCAGCTGCTTTTTACTGACAGGCACAGGAAAATCAGAGATAGCCTTGACCTTAGCATCTATAGGTTTAACTTAACCATGTCCCACAACATCCCTAGAAAAGTAACACAAGCACGGCAAAACTCACTTTTAGATAAATTAATAGTCAAATTTGCATCAGTGAGTCTGTCAAAGAATTTCCGAATCGTGGCTAGATGTTCTTTTCAGGTGTTGTTGTAGATGATGACATCATCAATATAAGCATCACAATTGTCTAGACCAGAGCTAATCATAACGGCCGAAAAGAATGAGCTGATTTACAGGCAGTGAAAATCGAGTAAATGTTTTACAGTGTTTATTTATCAACCTGCTAGCTGTAATAGTGTATTGGCCTGACTGTGGCACCTTGTTTCCCCTTCGGGTCGCCCGCGAGGGATTCTCTTGATTCAACAACCGGGCTCGCGCACTTGCATAAATAATACACTCGCGTGTGATTCAAGGGTAAAAGTCATTTGGTATAGACGTATTTGACCTATATCAGTAACAAAAATAAAAAGTCCCATAATGCTACTACTCCAAGTACGATTTCCTAAGAGCATCCTGTGTAACAAATGAACAAATACGGTATACCGCGGCCAAAGAAAGTAAGAATCTGTTTAACAATGTCCTTTTGCTTGGAGGAATCTTGCCAATAATCAGTAAGAAATGAACTGCTAGGACCCAGAGGTAAATTTAGGTACAGTGTTTACAATCATGCTCGCAGGTCGCTGAATATAATGTAGCGGGAACTGATCTCTCCAGTAAGCGTGATATATGTCAGTTATATCTCGCAAAAAAGCATTTCAATGTCCTGCCATCCAATCTAATAACCCGGGCAGGTGTAAACCTTCACCAGATTGCATTATTACATATATAGTTTGGTTGCCGGACAAACGTTTGTCCAACTGAGAGGATCACCCAGACAATTTTGGACAAATGGACAGTGTCAGTTCTTTTTAGCTTCGCCCTTTCTCGCCCAGTTTTAACGAAACAGCCTGCTTAAATGTAAATCTGTGAATCAAGTTTTTTTTTTTCAGTGAAAAAGCCCTTTTTAAATAAATGCATATGCAAATTAGTGTGTGGAGCATCATTTTCAAATTTGAGAAGTTAACGCACGGGAGAAGAATATTGTAGTGTATCAAATTCTTGGAGAGTATGTCAAAAGAGATGTTAGCTTGTTAAGTTATGATCACGTTATTTTGGCATGTACTTGCTTATAAGTCGAGTCAAACTGCAAACAATATCGTGATCTGTCGTAGCATAATGATCCTTAGATCAGGATCTGTGTTGTATGTTCTGCTGATTACTCCTATCAAACTGCACAGACCCAGATCTGCTGGCACATTATGCGACGGCAGATCTGAGTCCCTGCAGTTTGCTGTTGGAATCGATTTATAAGTGAGTATAGACGGTAATTATAAAAAGATGCAGACAAAATTTGTCACTCAAGAGTTGAACATATGCTGCCAACACTCCCTTACCTCGTTACTAATTCTTTTGACCCAGGTTCGAACTTTTTATCATCTCTATTGACTACCAAAACCATGGAGTTTTATCCACATTAACTCAATCCCTTTTACCAGACTCTGAAAGTGCTAAAGGAGAAATTCCGCAGATAACGTTTCTGTTAATTATACCCACAAGTAAAGCCAAGAGCCGTTCTGACAGCAAACAGGTCATAACACGCGCAATTAGGCTAAAATGATCGCATTCAATTAATCGTTTATCATTTCAGCGATGTCAGCTATAGGCATGTATGTATGTATGTATGTATGTATGTATGTATGTATGTATGTATACAGTGTGTGTGTGATCTGGATTTTTAAAGATCACCGGCCATACTCCATTTGACTTTTTACATCAGATTTGCATTACATGATTAGAAGTAGTTACACTCGCATAAAAAGAACAAAAAAAAATTATCAAAAAATTATCAAGTGTAAAGAAATAATAAGTTAATTATTCGAAATATAAGAATACAATGCTGTTACTTCCCCTTAGCTACGATTTCCCACCTATAGAGGACGCCAGCCGGAAATGACGTACATTTATCCCCGCAAGACGAAGTACATGCTTCTTGTTGTCGAAAAATAAAACACTATAAACTATGGTTATGGAACATTTAGATGAAACTACTGAAAACTAATTTACTGTTCAGCCTTATATCGATATGCGTGCACCACGCACTAGATTGTGTCGCTTTCAAAACTGTTCCATTGTTTCAATTTATTTTGAAAATTCCCATTAGTACAGATAAAAAGGAATCAATGCTGGCTTCCCTATGTCGGCTGACTTCCTTTCTTATTTGTATGGAATAATGGAGCAAATATGATTGACGATATTGACTAGTAATGACAAGCTTTTAATTTACGCGCGCACACACTAAGACAACTTGAAAAATAAAAACAAACAATAAAATTAACTGGTAAGAGCCTCATATTGCAGCAACTAAATACTGACAAAATGCTCAACATCTCTCTCTCTCTCTCTCTCTCTCTCTCTCTCTCTCTCTCTCTCTCTCTCTCTCTCTCTCTCTCATGTTTAATCGAGTGTGCATTATATGCAGCAGTGTTACAACCTGAGACGCGTTACATCATGACATCAGTGGTATATTACCACGTCTGCTCAGGTGTTACTTTATAATGTCATACTCTATTACTGAAAGCAAAGAATCATGAGTGTTTTGTCTCTGGTATGTTATACAAAACCTTTAGTTTCTGCACTAATTACTCATAGTAAGCACAACTGTAAATGTAATCTTATGTCCAATGAATCTGATCCAGTTATCAAAGGGTACAGATTTTTACAGATGGTGAGTAGTACATGGGGCCTCTTTAGCGACAATGGGACCTTAATGTTAAAAACGGGTATATCAAAATTGGCGACAATGGGACTTTAACATGGGGAATACAGGGCCGGCACTTTGGCGACAATGAGACTATAACATAGGAATACAGGGCCACTTTAGCGACAATGGGACCTTAACGTTAAAATAGGGGGTTTGCACTTTGGCGACAATGGGAATTTAACATGGGTGATGTCATGGGGTTTATAGGGTCAACACTATTTATAGGGTGAAATGCATTTATAGGGACAAACATAGACATACAAAAACAAGCAAATACACATCCAAACAAAGAAGACGGAAACACACAGAAAAGAGGACAGAGATGTTCCAAAGAAAGACTCACAGACAGAATAGAGACTCCAGTAAGAAAAGTCTACTGTATGGGTACAAAATATTTATTCAAGTATATACATGGGCTCTGGCCTGTGCTATGGTTTAAGCACTATCAATTTAATACATAAACATTTGGACATTAAACAAACCTATTTACAAGTTATTTAGTTCTTGGCTCTAGTAAACTTCTTTTTAAAATTAAAGTTCATGCTTTCAAAAAAAACCCACTTCATGTACAACGTATTTACATTTCATAAAAGAACGCCATTTTCTTTCACGCTACATTAAATGTTCAATTTTAAGAAAAAGCTAAAACAAGAAACAAACAATCAAATAGGATAAAGTTCATGTTTCTCTCTATATCCGTCACACACGTTGTTTAAAATCTGGTAAGCTACCACTTGTGTCCTAACGTAGACGCTTCACATCACGTACTCCCTTTCATTCGTAAATCTGCTCTTATGCCCATCGTGCTAGGTACATTTATCGGTAAGCATACCAAGTGCAGTCATTGTCTTCTTCCCATGGTTGTACAACGTATGCCATATGAATGATCACTTTTAAATCGGTGATGTTAAATTTTTCTCATCGTCTGCACGTCTTCAATAGCCCTCAGAAGTTCGGAGAAAGTTAATTCTGCAGGTGTACTAAACCCGAGACATACAGGAGAGTTCAAACTGTCGTGATACATAGATAGGCTCAAACGACCTCGATCTTTGACTTGGCATTGACGCTTGAGTTCCTCTAACAGTGAGTCCAACAAGTCCGTAATGAAACCTGCTGCTTCCTCGGCTGGAACGTCAGACGCGAAGTCTTTACATTTCACCATGTAGGTGTAAGTTGTCGTCCTAAATTTTCTTGAAATCGCTGTCTGAGTCATTTGGATGCTAAAATACTCCTTTAGGTCCACTGAATCCTTCTCCTTCTTGGAAGCATCTTGCTCTGACGGTATGGTGGTGGTGAAAGAGGCCAATAATGTTTGTTCCTTCTCTTTTTTTTTTCATCTACGTAGAGTGATTCATCTTTCTTGGCGATTGTCCTGGCAATGCAGTGTCATTGTTGGAAGTTGCCCCCTTTTTATACTGGGTGATAACAGCGTGTCCATAAAGTAAACTCTTAGTCTGGAAGTTGCACTGGTTGCACATAGTTTTCCATGGCGTTAGTAAATAAACAATTAAGATGCGATACTGCATTGATGATGTAATCGTGAGGGACAGCATCGCACACGAGTTTCTCATTGGACTTGAGTCTCTCACTCCATTCTTGCAGTGTCGAAGTCATGCTTCTTGTTGGTGGCTATCGTTTTGGAACCAATTTTTTTATACTAGTGTGTCCGTACGGTAAAGTGAGATGGTTGGGAAGTCACACTCGTTTCTGGTACACGATTTGATACACATTTTCCAAAGGTCGACTGACGATTTGGTGTGTGGCTAAATGTACAGTCTTGTGAGGTTGGTAGGTGGTCACTTTAAAATCTTGATCCTTTCCAGACTGCAAGGCTTCTTTCTATACCCCTAAAGTTCACCACTTCATTGGTGCGATAATTGAGAGTCAATCTTTTCATTTTACACTCCGTGTGCACTTCTCCTTGTTGGTCCCGGTATTCGTAGCCGTAATGTTTGGGACCGCCACTAGGAAAACTTAGAATCTTGTCGCTGGGGTGCTCGTCCGTCCAGGCTCCTAAACAATCTCCTTCCATGTCAGGGAGTCGTTGACCCAGGCGATCGATGTAGATGCAACTGTCCGTGTCAAATATACAGCACACGATCTCCTAATTGGTGTAGCGCTTCGTATAATTTTAAGCGAGCATGGGCTGTCACGTAAGCCGCAATGATGACATTTCCAAATTCGTCGGCTTCTACAAAGTCCAGTTCTTCTTCGTAATTGACCAGGATCAAGTCCTCACAAAGGACGTCCACGTGTTTCATGTTTCTGGTTTTGTCGTGAATCGTCTGGAAGTAGCGGGAAGGTTCTGTGAAATACTCCGTCTTGGGTAAACACGGTAGTTGTACCATTTTGCCCCACAAGCAATTTAGCATCACTTTGCCAAAGGATCGCCTTCCTTCGTTTTTCTCCACGTGGTCTAAAGTGATGCCTTCCTGCTCCAAGTATTTCTTTTGAATTTCTTTTGGTCTTCGGGAGTGTGGCACCAGGAAGGATAGCCGCTGGCTTCTTGCTTCTCGTCACCCTTGTGGTATTTTTCTGTCTTGGGAAAGTGGTAAATTTCGAACACTTCTAACAATTGGTATCCCAGGTCCAGAGCTTTAAACAATTTCACGCTGACCCACGTTCCTACCAAAGCGCGTTCTTCCTGGGTGTGATGACAAGGCTGGTCTTGGTTGCACGTTTCGGCACAAGTACGGCACAAGAAAAATATCAGTTTTCCTTGGCAATGGTGAGGTAAAACGAGATGGTACAAGTTCGTGGGAGGCAAGACTTTACATTTCATCAATCCTTCGTATTGTCGAATGTTTTCCACGTCGATGTGTTCCGTCAGCAATTGCGGGAGCCCTGTCCACGTATTTGATTTATTCTCCTTTCTCCTCGTCGGCTTGGTACAGCAAGTAGGTGGCATTCGTCCTTCCTCCGTACAAACTATCCCGCGGGTTCAGAGGGTCCACCAGCTTGTAACTTTCCACGCTATGTTTAAACTCGGGATCGGTTTTCAAACGGTGATCGTACTCGTGTTCTCACATTTCCACCACTTGATATCCTTGCTCTTCTAAGTTCAAGCAATGCTGACAAGTGGTCTCGTACGAGTCTTCCATAGTACGTTGTAAAAACTGATTTTTAGTGACACGTTGAAGGTATCAGATGGGATATCCGTGAAATAAGCACCCGTTAAACTCGTACACGATCTTGGGGTTTTCTAAGTCCCAACCATCCACCGAATACGTTCCGATGGTCTTTTTGCCTCCTCAGTTTCGGTGTGTTGTATCCATTTGTCTTCCTTGTCGCACAAATAATGTAGTCAGCGTAGGGCTTTGACCGAATATTGACGTTTGACAAAGTTCGTCGTTTGAGGGCAGATGACAGCCAGGGTGTTTTCGGACATGAATCGTTGGCGGTACACTAAGGAACACGCTTGGGCAATGGTGCAGGTTTCTTTCAAAGGATCGATCCCTCCGTGTTCCATGAATAATTCTCGAAATTTTCCACAGCATCGCCTTAAAATGTCCACGTCGGAACGATAATACTTTCACATTTCTTCATGAAAGTCGAAGGGGTCCGAGGCGTGAGTGTGGTACCAAGCGTAGAAAGCTTCTCGTTGTTCGGTGCGCATGTTGTCGGGGTCGTAGTAGTGAGCATCAGACAAATGGGGTAGAATGGCGTGTTGATTGGTTTCGGTATTAAAAAAGTGCTGAAATAGCCTTTGGCCATTTCTGTTATTCCAAACGTTTTAGGCATTCGGCTCAAAGGCATGGCCAAGTAACTCATCGAAACTATAAATCGTACTTGTCCCACTTGCATGTATATGATTTAGGCTCCGTTCAAAGTCACTTTAGGATGTTTGGTACTTTGTTCCGTATAGTATCTGAAAAGAAATTATCCATCGTATCCCGAGAAATTTTGAGCCATCACCGTGGCATTGCGATGGCAATCTCCGTAACGTTCGATGTCCTCTTGGCTCCACGTCTCGTCGGTGGGGGTCTAAGATCCACTGGGCGAAATCGGCTAGTGTGTTAGGCCCCCGAAAGATTTTTTCACGTCCTCCAGGAATCTTGCTGCAGTTAGGGCAATGACTAAAGATAGGTTCTTGGATGCACTTCTTGCATGAGCCACGCAGAAATTAGGAACGTGAATGCCAGTCTTCTCTTGCATGCATTCGAAATCGAAAAAGATGAAATTGTCTTTCTTATGGTCATCTTTCTCCTCTTGTTTGGAATGGTATTTGTGAATGAAGCTTTCGTGTTCCAAGCCCACGATTTGGCGGCAAATGTGACATCGCTTCTTTCCTGGACATACGTGAGCCTTGGCACTATTAGTACGTATGCCTTATCCACAAGTAGGGCACAATCTCAGGAGTTGACAAGCACTTTTCCGCTATGAAACTTGCGTCTTGAGATGTTGTTGGTAACAGGTAGTGCTGAAAAAAGTGCGCTGACAAGCAGGGCAATATACTCGTTCTTGTCCTTTATCAAGACAGGGTTTAGAGGCCAAACATCCTAAGCATTTCGATCCACAATGCTTGTGTTGCTCTCGATTGTTATAGCCATAGTTACATTTCTCACAATAATAACTGTATCCCAGGAATCCGGTGATACTGGTGATGGCATCGAAATGTTCATCGTATGATAGACGTGAATGTATTTTCTGTCTTTGAAATCTTTGCCTCGAAACTACAGAGTTCCACGCACTTCTTAAGGGTGCACTTTCAAGGTGTAGCGCGGAGCTAAGACATCTTGCAATTTTTGCATTTCAGGAATGCCGCAGGGTGTGTATTTGGATATCCCGCTTGCTGTAACAGGAGTTCTGCTTCTTTTCGTTGTTTGGCTCGGTCCGATTGTTGAATAGTTTTTCAGGCTCTTTTCAATTCTGCCGTGTCGTTCTTGTCGGCATACGTTCGTCCCACCACGATGGCACGGGCTAAACACATCTTGTCTTGAGGGTTGTTCATTTGGACGAGGCTCTTTTTGGTGCTGCGAATGTCGTCCACCAATAACATTTTTGCGTCCTGTCCCTTTGGGAAGAGACACGTGGGCCATGTATAGTGTCGCTTTTCCATCGGTGATGTGAAACTTGTCGTTGGACTGCTGCACGTGTTGAATCTTGTCCATGACTTTGAAAGGTGTCAGTTCTGATGGTCTGCTAAACTCGATCAAAGCGGGGGACTTCAGACTGTCGTGATAAATGAAGAGTGTCAAGCGATCGCCTTCTTTGGCTTCACATTGTCGTTTCAGTGTGGTTAACAAAGAACCCCATACATCGGTGATGAACTCTTTTGCTTTCTCCAGCGGTACGTCGGACTTGAAATCTTTAAACTTCACTGTGTATGTGTAGGCCGTGGTTCTAAATTTTCTAAAGGAGCGCTTTTCCGTCTCTCGAATGTGATAATACTTTTCGGGTGATAGTGGTGACTTTTGGTTTGACGTAGGTTCTCGGTCTGGTCGCAGGCGTGGAAGGTGTTGGTTCAGGTTCGCTCATGTCTTCGATTTTGAGCGAACACTTCTTTTCGTGTGCGAGGCCATATATCACGTCGCTGCCTCTTACGTTCTTCTTCTTCTCTCTCACTGAAATCGTGCGATCGTTTCATCTCGATTGCTGATTCAGAAATGATTTATCCAAGTTCGTTCTGTCTGTTTATATACCCTTCTCTACCTCTTGTTGTGACAATGACTTGGTATATTTCACAAGGGCAAGTGAAAGTCCAACAGTTAGGAACCCCTGGATGATTTATGCGAACGACAATGGTGCGTCTTAAATGCCTCATGCATCTTGACGAACCTTCGATGCAAACCCTACCGCCAAATAAAAAAGTTGCAAGAAAAAACCCCAGATAGTTGGTGTCATCAAGAGAACTAAAAACGGTACTGTGCCGTTAGGACACGTACGTACTCCAGAAAACCACGCTACTCGACAACGATGTCTCATTCTCTCTGTCACTTCTACTTTGTCGTTGACCATGATGTCTACCAACTCTGATTTAACACAGGTGTTTCTTCATTTGATTTTTTTTAAAAAACAAAATACTAAACACATTTTTTAAAAGAACTACCCTTTATCGACATCAGTGACGATGTCTCCTCCTGCCCTTACCACTGTTGCTGCACCTACAACAGCGATCTTTCTTAAGACCAAAGTATGAGACAGAGCAAGTAAGTTTTGAAGATGAGCGGAGGTGTCTAAAAAACACCTGTCAAGCCCCTATGTTCCAGTTCTGTTTGTGATAATAACTTGTGATAGTAGTATAGCCTCAAAATTTATAGCCTCAAAATATCACCCTGGGGTAGAATAGCCTCAATGGGAATTTTCTATAGGGACAACAGGAATGGAACAGGTAGGGTGACGTCACGGTGCTGGACAGTTGCAACAATGTAGCAAGGACTGTGACGTCATGCCACCTGTGTGATTTCTATATACAAACACGAATCATTCGCGTCCGTGTTTGTGTATAGCAA
>JAECUM010030576.1:0-17450 GCA_016617855.1 Megalonaias nervosa | reverse complement strand
AGCAAATAGGACTATTGGCAGCTGAAATGAGTCTTGAAATTGGAACATGACAAAAGCCAAAGTAAATTTGATTATATAATAATATTGTCTGTTACATACATGATCATAGTGTAAAGACATGAAATGTTCAAACGCTCCAACTTTACATCACAACAAATGCTTATTCATTTGTGTGCCATTATTTTTCTAGCCCATAAATTAGTTACGTATATAAACTTTCTTGTTTTGATCTTATTGTCGTTTATAACTGCATTAAAGTAATTTCGAGTAATTGATATACAGACGGGATTCAGTTAAATTTGCCACTTAGTTTTGACATCACACCCACACCAGATCCCGTACAACATTTTGTTAATAAAAGGCACATAATTTAAACCAGTACCGGTTAAATCATTTTTAGCAAATTTAATTTTGTTTGGCTATTTTTAACATTAACCAGTGTAAATCACTCGGTGCATATACTGTATTATTCACTCGAAACATATGCTGTTAATTCATGTATTTTCTTGGATCTCAAATTTCATAGCTGCACAATGGATGTGCTGGGGAAGGCATCATATTGCTTCAATTTGAAGATCATGAAGTAGTGTAGGCTATGACAGTGACAGAACCCTTGAAGGTCATTTCAAAGACATATGCTCTAATGGCTCTAATGGCGAATAAAAGTCCCGATAAAAAAACCCCACAGCTTTAAGTAATAGATACAAGACAAAAACACTCGATCTGCTAGGAAGACAAAGACTAAAAATACTGCGTGGAAAAGATTATTCACAAATAATGACGAAAGACAATTAAGACGGTAGGTAAGTATAATTGCCCAGATTATAAATAGATCATATGAAAATTAGATATTGAATTTTACGATAAGGAAATTTACAACATGTGTTACTACTCTATGGTCTCAAACTCAATAACAGAAAAAAGCAAAACCAATAAGTTTTGTAAAACTTAACAGATAATTTAAATATCTAACTTAAATAATGAAAATGTAAGAGGAACTTATAGTATTATGAATCAAATCCAAAATAATCCTAATCCTAAAAAGTTCTACAAAAGTCCAAAAGAATTGAGTGTTCCGAATGAATTCCATGTCATCGAATGTGCTGACGTGCCAACGGTACTGATGCATCATGGTTTGTCCAGATCTCCTACTAATATATTCACAATACTCCCGAAAATAATATTTCAGTCCTGAGTCAAAGCGCAATTTGTAAATCCAATGAATAATCTAAACAAATGATTACCTCTCAGTAAATTTCTAAACAAAACATTAAACACTTCTGCAAACTGATATTTAAACAAGAACATAGGAAATAAGAACGAATTCCTGTATTTCATACACGCTATGGCTGTAGTACGACTCTTAAGTGACAATACTTCCTGCGTGACATGATACTCAACGTCGCAACAGAACCCATCTGAATGAACCATACAATGGGAAATCACCCAGACATGTACACAGGTTAATTATTAACATTCATTTTAACAGTTGTCAACACCTAATTATAGCACAGATGAAATTTACAGAGACGGGCCAAAAGTGAAACATACCTCTCCCTCATAAATAAAAGAAGGTTTTTTTTTAATAAAGGTTTGTTTCACATATTATTCAAAACTTTAAATAAGGATATAATAATAAAATTACATATGAAGATGTCATATGAATGACACACAACATATAAAAAATAAAACAATATATTACTTCTTTATACGTGAAAGTGCATCTGCAATCAAATTATCTTGATGTGCATTATATAAATGTTGTATTCTTGCAACAACAAACTCTTTCTCAAAGATCTCTGATTTTTGTTTCTCATTTTGCTGATGAGAATAAGGGGGTTGTTGTTACAAAGCCAGTATTAAAGCCAAACACTCCTTCTCGAATAGTTTATCTGATGCTTTAATTTTCAGAGAAATCGCACACTGGTTGATACACACCATTATTGTCTTCTTGCGTTAATACGCCACCAACCCCAAATCACTTGCATCAATAACCATTTTAAATTATTAGCTGAAATCTGGAGTTGAAAGAACTGGTGCACTCCTAAAGTTTGGCCTTTAGTTTGTCAAAAGTCTAGTGGCATTTGCCAGACCAACAAAACTTGGTTCTGTTACTCAACCAATTGTTCAGGGGTTCAGCAATTATGGAAAAATTGGATCAGACCTTTTTTCTGATATCCAGTCATACCCAAAAATCGCATCAGCTGCTTTTTACTGATAGGCACAGGTAATTCAGAGATAGCCTTGACCTTAATATCTATAGATTTTCTTGACCACCACCTACTATATGTCCTAAATATTATTCACAAACACGGCAGAGTTCACTTTTACTTAAATTAGTTGTCGGATTTGCATCACTAAGTCAAACAAAGAATTTCCGAATGGTTTACAAGTGATCTTTCCATGTGTCATTGTAGATGATGACGTCAACAATATCGGCATCACAATTATCTAGACCAGATCTAATCATGTTTATTAAGAGCTGGAAAGTTGAAGGCGAACTTTTCAAACCAAATGGCGTCACTTTATATTGATTATCTAGGAGTGTGATTCTCGCTTTGGATGCTAGAGGCCCTATGTTCATATCCCGGACTAGCCACAATATCTGTTACGACTCTATGGTTCTAAACTAAGTAATACAATAAAGCAAAACCAATAAGTTTTGTAAAACGTAATAAATATGTAATTCTCTAAGTTATAAAATGAAATGTTAAGAGGAACTTACAGTGTCATGAATAATTAAATGGAAAATAATCCAAAAACGTTCTACACAAGTAAAATGAATCGAATTTTCCAAATGAAGTCCAGGTCCTCGATTGTGCTGATGTACCAACAGTATTGATGTATCACAAGGTAATTTTCCAGAGCTCCTTTGATTAAACTCACAACAGTCCGAAAATAATCGTTTAGTTCAGGGTCAAAGAGTACTCATATTTCCATTGAATAATCCAAACGAAAGATTCCCTCACATATTATATCTAAATGCAACATTAAACAATCTGCAGACAAATATAAAAACAAGGGCATAAGGAAAAAGAATGAATTAATTGATCAGCTCATTCTTCTAATATACACACTATGGCTGTATTACGGCTCTTAAGTCGCAATATTTCCTACGTGACATGTATCACAATATTGAACGTCTCAACAGAACCCACCTGTAGTATTTAGTATTGCTTGCAATATTGTAGTATGTAGTGTTGCTTGTAATATTGTATTATGTAATATTAATTGCAATATTATAGTACGTAGTATTGATTGCAGTATTGTTGTATGTAGTATTAATTGCAGCATTGTAGTATTGTTATGTATATTTTATTTAATTGTTTGTCTGTTCGTTTTTAAAAAAAATTATTCCATTACATGCTACTGTAACGTAACATTGTTTACTGGTCTTGACTTTGTCCGCAATTGAGTTCAGTTCTGTTTGACCTGATTGACTTTTTTTATTTCATTGATGTAAACAACTAATAATAGCTTCATTATTCGCTATGGGTATGAGCTCATTGACCAAATTATTATTCAGGTAAACATGTTGATTTGGGTCAGGGTTTTGGGGATTCCTAAGTGAATTTTATAGAGTATTATGTTTTAAATAAACAAGATTAATTAGATGATTCAAGAAGGTTATTTTCCTTTAGGTAATGGTTGGAAGTCAAACAGAGAACTTGTGACTGTCAAGATTTTACCAGTTGTGCTTTAACATCTGCCACTTTAAGTTGTATTGTGTTGTGGCCAGTTTGGGCTGAATTTTATTTTCTTTAAACTATTGAATTCAAGTGATTATTTTCTCTAGAAATACAAAAGTGCTCTGACAAAATTCTTGGATAAGACATTCACTGGAATTTATACTGAATTCAAACCTGGAATAATATTTCTGTGATTCAACAAGAGACTGTTGACACATCAGTACGACGCAGGCCATAACAGACACGTCATCGTCCTCAATTTTAAATCTCTTCGAAACTTGAATTTTATTCAGGACTTTTTATTACTAGGACTTGTGTCTTTAATTCTTGGATTATATTTTTATTTAATTCGCAATACCGTAAGTTCTTTTTTCTCATTTTTCACTTTGTATTCTAGGGAAATAAATTATTTGTTAAATTTTACAAAGCTTGTTATCTTCGCTCTTTCCTGTTACTTATTTTAAGAGCATAGACTCGTAGCAGTATGTAGTATTAATTGTAATAGTGTGCGTGCGTGTGTGTGTGTGTGTGTGTGTGTGTGTGTGTGTGTGTGTGTGTGTGATTTGGATTTTTAACATAGCTTTAACAATTTTTCAGTCACATCGCTACGATATCTGCAGTGTGGCAGTTTATAGTGATGTCTAGCACTGGGGCATCATGCCGTAGACATGTAGCATGATGTCCCACCCAGTCACATTGTCCTGACTCCAGGTCGATCAGTCCTAACACTAGCCTCTTAATGCTGAACGCCTCGCGAGGCAGCTGTTAATACCATTTTTTATAAGTCTTTGGTATGACTCACCCGGGGTTCGAACCCGCGACCTCCGGCATCCAAAGTGGTGCAGTATTATAGTATGTAGTATTGATTGCAGTATTGTAGTATGTAGTATTAATTGCAGTATTGTAGTATGCATTATTGATTGCAGTATTGTTGTATGTACTATTGATTGCAGAATTGTAGTATATATTATTGATTGCAGCATTGTAGTGTGTTGTATTGATTGCAGTATTGTGGTATGTAGTATTAAATGCAGTACTGTAGTAAGTAGTATTTTAATTACAGTATTGTAGAAAATAGTATTAATTGCACTATTGTAATATGAAGTATTGATTTTGGTATTGTACTATGTAGTATTCATTGTGATATTGTAATATGTAGTATTGATTGCAGTATTGTAGTATGTAGTATTAATTACAGTATTGTAGTATGTCGTATTAATTGCAGTATTGTAGTATGTAGTATTGATTGCAGTATTGTAGTATTGATTGCAGTATTGTAGCATGTAGTATTGATTGCAGTATTGTAGTATGTAGTATTCATTGCAGTATTGTAGTATGTAGTATTGATTGCAGTATTGTATTATGTAGTATTGTAGTGTGTAGTATTGATTGCAGTATTGTAGTATGTAGTATTGATTGCAGTATTGTAGTATTGATTGCAGCATTGTAGTATGTTGTATTAATTGCAGTATTGTAGTATGTAGTATTAATTGTAGGATGTAGTATTGATTGCAGCATTGTGGTATGTAGTATTAATTGCAGTATTGTAGTATTAATATCAGTATTGTAGTATTGATTACAGTATTGTAGTGTGTAGTATCAATTGCAGTATTGTAGTCTGTAATATTGAATGCAGTTTTGTAATATGTAGTATTGATTGCAGTATTGTAGTATGTAGTATTAATTGCAGTATTATAGTATGTCGTATTAATTGCACTATTGTAGTATGTAGTATTAATTGCAGTATTGTAGTATTGATTGCAGTATTGTAGTATGTAGTATTGATTGCAGTATTGTAGTGTTTAGTATTGATTGCAGTATTGTAGTATTGATTGTAGTATTGTAGTATGTTGTATTAATTGCAGTATTGTAGTATGTAGTATTGACAGCAGTATTGTATTACGTAGTATTAATTGTAGGATGTAGTATTGATTGCAGCATTGTGGTATGTAGTATTAATTGCAGTATTGTAGTATTAATATCAGTATTGTAGTATTAATTACAGTATTGTAGTATGTAGTATTAATTGCAGTATTGTAGTCTGTAATATTGAATGCAGTATTGTAATATGTTGTATTGATTGCAGTATTGTAGTATGTAGTATTAATTGCAGTATCATAGTATGTCGTATTAATTGCACTATTGTAGTATGTAGTATTAATTGCAGTATTGTAGCATTAATTGCATTATTGTAGTATGTAGTATTGATTGCAGTATTGTAGTGTTTAGTATTGATTGCAGTATTGTGGCATGTAATATTGAATGTAGTATTGTAGTATGTAGCATTGATTGCAGTATTGTAGTATTGATTGCAGTATTGTAGTATGTAGTATTGATTGCAGTATTGTAATATGTAGTATTGATAGCAGTATTGTGGTACGTAGTATTAACTGTAGCATGTAGTATTGACTGCAGCATTGTAGTATGTAGTATTAATTGCAGTTCTGTAGTATTAATAGCAGTATTGTAGTATTAATTACAGTATTGTAGTATGTAGCATTATTGCAGTATTATAGTATGTAGCATTAATTGAAGTATTTTAGTATGTAACATTAATTGCAGTATTGTAGTCTGTAATGATGAATGCAGTATTGTAATATGTAGTATTGACTGCAGTATTGTATGTAATATTAGTTGCAGTATTGTAGTATGTAGTATTAACTGCAGCATTGTAGTATTAATTGCAGTATTGTAGTATGTAGTATTGATTGCACTATTGTAGTATGTAGTATTGATTGCAGTATTGTAGTAAGTAGTATTGGTTGCATATTGATTAATAATGTCCTGACAAGAATAGTGTTGCGGAACGTATGCGAATGATAATTTTGAGGGATAGTTAGTTTCATAGCTTACCTAGTGCAACTCCTGCAGCTATTGTTATCAATATGAATCATTTTAATCGGTTCATTAAACTTGTTAAACTGTTATCTTCTGAATTTTTGCAGGTGTAGAGTGTCAAGTAATACGTTGATCAAGTCATGTTGTGTAAGAACACTATTACCTAAGACTTGCTACATAGAGTCTCTGAAGACGAGGTCATTTGTAGAAATAACAATTCTGGAAACTTACCTAGTAGATGTGATTCATGTCCTGTCCATATTAGCCAGATAATTCACTCATTTTATCGTCATCTTCATCCATAATTTGTATCTTATTGTTACATATTTTATTGTGAGCTTTCGAAATATTTTTCTTTCTATATAAGTGTTTATGAACATTTGAAATAATATTCTGTATTTTATCAGCGTTTATATTTGGATTAAATCCTTGTTTACATCAATTACTGATTTGCTCAAAGTAATATCATTGTCACTTGAAATTCCATTTTGATAACAAGATCACTGTGTACTACAATTATCTTTTTCGTTGTCCACCAAGGCATAAACTTTTGAATCCGAAATCTTCTATATCTTCATCTGTGTTGTATGATTGCTCACCAAAATTAGTAATTATATTTTAGGTATGTGACACTCTTAAAACAGATTGAGAGATAGATGTTATGCTTTGAAGTTGAGCGCCTAACTGACGTATTACGTGCTATCTTTCACTCTAATTTCACCTTGAAATTCATTCTTCTGTATCTTCAAGAAAAATAAATCCCCAACCAATAATTTTTTCAGTTCTTCAAATATTAATATTATAAAATCTGTAACTTTACTTGATTTCATTATAGCAAATTCCCAGACTCTAATTACTTCACTGAATACGTAATTATTTCCTCATTCATTATTACCATTTATCTTTCCCAATAAAAACCATAATTAATAATTGCTTACTTAGTGTATATTTATCCAGGTATTATACGGTAGAATTTTAGAATTATAACATGCTGAGTTATATTGCTTAACATCTATTCCATTATTTGTAGGATCAAAACTACATTGTCATGGGAAAGGTATTATCCATTCAATAATCAATCTTCTAATATGAAAGTACAAATTAAATTTATCACCTGATATAACAAAATCTGGAATACATTTATCTGATACATGGCGGTATGAAACAATACAACCTGTTGTAGCCATACACTCAGACCAGTTTAGCTGATTTTGCAAAAGCTTACATCACACTGCTAACCGAATCATCAATGTTTGACTCTCAATAATGTATAATGATTTTTAATTAACAATTTTTTCCTACAATAATGTTGGATATCTTTCAGCGCGTGGAAACAACAACGTGATATTTTATTCATGGCGAAGGTAAGAGTATATTGGTTTTGGTACCACAAGATGAAATACTTCCTGTATTTACGCAGGTAAAGAAAATTTGCTTTTTATTACATACCAAACGTGGTCCAGAGTCGAAACTTAGAAGATTAAACTCACTCTTCCGCACAACACCCCTCCTTACTTTTCGTAAATTTACCTCACTTTCATAAACTGGTTATATACGTATCAGTGACTTATTTGACCAGCAGGATTTGGTTGACCTAATCTATCACAGTAGATGACATTCTTGACATTTTGTAACTATTTGATCGCAGCGAGTTCGCTTCAGCAAACCACAACAACGTGATTAGCATTGTTGGCAAAGATGTAAAGGTAAATAACTTCACAGAAACGCATCGAGTCAAATTTATTCAGAAAAAATAAACCATTTCAATGTGCGAAAGTTAATGTTTCGGTTTATTTGTTCCGGCGCACAAAGTGCTTGTTGCTGATATAGGTATAATCTATGTAGGCACACACAATCAAGTGTTGCATGGCATGATGGGTAATCGTATATTTTCATCTGTGAAAATATAAGGATATATTTTTCAAGTCAAAAATAGGTATGAAAATAATATGAAAGTTATTTAGCTAATACGTTTCTATGTTTTACAATTAAGCATGTAATAAGTAAATTTATTTCATATAGTATGTCGTCATTACCCGAAAGATTAAAACTAGTAGTGTAGTATATGTCTATGCGCGTGCTGGGTCTTTAAATTCGAAGTTTTATAGCAATCCCAAAATTCAAAAAACTGGCACCTCATTTATGGTAGTGAATTTACACTAGTCCTATCGAACTGAAGCTGACTTCACACATGCCCCTTCAAACTGAAGCTAGTGCATTCACACTAGTCTTTTGAACTGAAGCTAGTGACTTCACACTAGTTCCTTCAAACTGAAGTAGCTGAGAGGCTATTTGCTGTCCTTTCTATCTGGATGGTGGACAAGCTGACAGTGCATGTTATACAGAGCTACCAAAATGTTTTATTTTAAACAAGGTAAACCGAGGTCAATCAGCAAGTAAAGTAATATACATATTCGGACAGAAAACATGTTTTGTTTTCTTTTATCTTTCAATTTATGCGTGCTGTTTAATATTTTATTCAGATACAAATAATTAATTTCAACTTCCAAACACCATTTTACAACGATTAGCAAAACCTGTCAGTACCTTATAAAAATCACCTTCGATGACGTCATGTGGGAAGGATCTGCTGAAGCTGTTAGGACTCTACGGTCTTAAACTTAAGTACTAGTAACAGAAGAAAAGAAACCAACAAGTTTAGTACAATGCAACAAATAAATTATTTCCCAAGAATACAAAGAGAAATTAAAGCCATAATAATCTTAAACGTTATATCACAAATCCAAAAATATAGAGCGTTCAGAATGAATTTCAAACCTTGAATGTGCTGATGTACAAATGCTCTTGAATGTGCCTACGTAACAATAGTACTGCTGTTTAAACAATTATGTAATCAAGAATGTCTTTGAATGAATTCACAATAGTTGTTTACTTCTTCCTTATATACAGACTGCCATCTTACTTATGAATCAACAAAATGTCCAAGACACAAGTCATTTCCAATGGAAGTTTCCGTCAAATTTATAACAAGGTCTGATCTGTTTACTTATATTTTACCACATAACCTGACAAACATCAGATACACCATGCTGTTGTTTTCCATGGGAAAAATCGTTGTCCTGCCTCAAATCCAAGTAAACATGTTGCTTACAAATGGTCATTATCTTAAAATGTATAATCGATCACACAAATTAGCTATTTAATATGTTGTTTTCAAATGATCATGATTCTGCAATAATGTGCAAACGTTAAACACAGAATATAAATAAACATAAAAAAACATCTTTGGGACTCTGCTATTATAGATATTTTTATTTGAATTAGTCTCCCTTGAGGTTGATAAGTCATATATATCAGAATTTTCGAAAAAGGTTAACCCTACACACTTGCAAAACCTCCAGCAAGTAATTTACTTGATATTTACAATGTCGACGATCATTAAAGTGGGCACTATATTCAAGATACTTTCTTAAAATCTGAAGAGAGTTTACTGTATGGCCATTTGCGGAAAACGTCTTGGAGAAAGGACGCTTGTTTGTGTCATTCTGATATATGAACGTGTTATTTTAATATCACATTTTATGACAACTTCTTATTATTCACAGATGTATTGATATTGTTAATGTTTGTTGATTCAAATGATCCAATTCTCTTTTAAGACATTCTAATTTCATCTCCCCAAAACGTTGTTTTACTGCACATGTACACAATCGATGTTACTCTCAGAATTATTCTTTGTCAAGTATATGTTGCATTAAAATATTTGCACTCAGTTGGAAGAGACAGACTGAGGATCGAAGATTGATGTTACTTGCAGATGAATGGCGATCTTTGCCTTAACAGTACAAGCAATTTTTCTCTGCCACACAATGTGATCCGTGGGAGATTGATTATCAGCTTGACACTATCGTTCCACGCTTCCACGTTATTGCGAGCTGATTAATTAGTGGAACACGAGGAAACAAACTGAGCGACAGATGACATGGACGGAATTAAAGCTTTCGTTCTAATTAATCTTGAAATAAAACAATGAATAAATAAAATAAAATAAGAAACAAAAATATTCTAGACATTTTCGTCCTTTTTCACCTTTAGTATATTCGATGATGAAACTTGGAATGTATTTCTGAAAATTCAATCATCTGTTTTCTTAGTCATATAAAGGTACTGTTATGTGGTGTAATAAAATGTTTGATCCTAATTTAGCATAAAGACTTAAAATGAAATATGTTAAAACAATTCACCCCAATTTCTATTGATGCAAGTCTCTCTATTGCAGTCTACTTTACCACATAAATCAGTTATGTTCTCCTAGTTCGTTTCATTAATACGTTTCAATAGCAGCGAGGAGTGTTTTCACGGCGGAGGAAGTGTTACGCCACGGTTAGTAGACTGCGTCAGTGTGTCATTACATGCCTCTCTAAGTAAATGTACATTTCTCTGTTTACTGATCAATACATCATTGCCAGTCTATGGTGAATCCTAGAAAAATAAACAGAATGAAGAATTTCGGATGTTTTACAACGTAAAAACTAAGAAGAACAGACATATGTTCAAACACAGTTATAAGCAAAAATTTCTAACAACACGACCAACAGTCAGTCACTCTGTTAATGATAATAATATGAACGTGGGGACTCAATTCAAAGAGCAAGAATATTTTAAAACTTTTTTTATTCTAGAGAGTTTTTCAGGACAAATAAATTCATTTAATATAATGCTTTTAGCAGCAGGTTTGAAATTTATAAAGTACTATTTCCCCAAATAATTTTGGTGTAATTCATAATATTGACATTTTATTTACAACATTTTTCATTTAATGTAATATTAAAATGCACCTACTAACCAATGCGCAGTTTGGAGTGATAAACACTGAGTAATCTACAAACCAACTCCTCACACTTACTATCCACTACGCTCCGTTTTAGTGGCCATCACCCACGCACTTACTAACCAACGGGTATAGGCGCTTGCACATATTCCACTCATCCCTTGGAATGAGCAATACTCTCATCTGCTACAACTGATTAGGAGTGCTCATACATGCGCCAACATAGTATCATACACAAGGGTTGGAGTACTTACACATACAAACATTAAATCACATACAAGGATAGCAGTGACCACACACATGCACAAACATACAAACTTCAATTTGGCTTTATGAGAAGATGTTTACCGTTACCACCCTCTCCATCATTACCAATCTATATTGAGTTCTACACAAATAAATATGAAGAAGAGTTTCGGATGTTTTGCAATGTCAAAACGAAGAAGAACAGACATATTTTCTAACACAAGAAAAGAAACGAGAACGCAATAAGAAGAAGATATTAAAAGGTTGAACGCTGAATAAATAAAATGACATTGTGTAATGGACATTTTGAAGGTTGTAAAACACATACGATAAATGTATAAAACTTCTTTTACGAAAGTTAAGTGAAAGAGACCTTCACAATCCATGAATGCAAAACCGTCTATGACTAAATCGACGGCCACCATTCAGACGCCAGCAGCAGCAATATGTACTAATACCACTACATTTGCAGGAGTAGGGAGTGGACGTAGAAAAAGTTTGAGAGTTGCAGCTGATATTGTCAAGTCCATAATTGTTTGGTAAAACTTCCAAAGGTCCTTTTACAATGCCACATAGATCTTTTACAATGCCACATAGATCTTTTACAAACGAGATACTACTCATATGGTTGTAAGATCAAGCGAAAAAAAAATTAATCCGTCATATAATGTGTGTACGTGTGTGAGAGAGATAGAGACAGAGGGAGATTTTTTCTTATTCATACTAAAAGAACAAATCAATACAAAGATACACTAACCTTTTGGTATATTCGCTCGAAGAGAGTCAAAATGAAATGTCACAAGCAACATAAAAATTCATTATTACTTCTTTACTGTCTTTCATTTCTCAGTGTCTTTGCTGTAGATGGTTAGTCTTCTTTTTGTTCAACTGGTTCTCGACATTGCTCTTGGAAGACTGTGAAACACATTGTCTTTATTCTTGACATTGATAAAAAGTGAGGTCTCTCTTTTCTCATGACTTATATATTCCTTTCTTTTCAGAAGCAATTAGTAGTAGTGTGGTGGGGCACCCTAACCTCAATGGGACTTCTATGTTAAGAAAGGGTCCCGGCACTCAAGACATTTTGGATAGTATGACATAATGGATGGTATAGTGGGTGTAATGGATACTATTTTTTTGTGGTGTAAGGGATAGCTATTTTGTGAGATTTCAACTCCTTCTCTTACATTCTAAGCGAACACAAGGCATTTTGGATAGTGAGTATGATATGTTAGATAGCATAGTGGTGTTATGGACAATATTTTTGCGGAGTAATGGATAGTCTTTTTTGTAAAATTTCATTTTCGTTTACATTCTAAGCTAACACATAACGTTTGGAGTGTGTGTGTGTGTGTGTGTGTGTGTGTGTGTGTGTGTGTGTGTGTGTGTGTGTGTGTGTGTGTGTGTGTGTGTTGGTCTTTTTTTGTCCCTATAAAACTCCCTTTATCCCGATCAAATTAATTTCACCTAATTACCTAACTACAGTAGCAACATTTTTGCCATCATTCCCCTAGTGTCCAGTACAGTGACGTCATTGAAGCTGGAAATTTTGAGGCTATAAATATAGACTTGTGTTTTTCCAGAAGACTTTCCACAGGTTGTAGCTATAAATAGATACTAGGGTTTTTAAATAGATACTAGAGTTTTTAAATAGGATAATCACACATGTTGAGGCTATAAGTATATACTGGGTTTTCCGTAGGATTTTCCACAAGTTGTAGCTGAAAACTTAGAATGATGATGAGGAGAAGAAGAAGAAGAAGAAGAAGAAGAAGAAGAAGAAGAACGTACTGGAGAAGATGAGGAGTTGGTGGAGAAGGAATGACAGTAATTAGAAGAAAACCAAAGGCCCTTTTCAGAGTCACTCCATTGCCTCGAAAAGATTTACTCGTTTGCCAATTTTTTTGGTCTTTGTATGGTATAGTTATTTGTTTGTATATGTGTCTATGTCTGTGTATGTCTCTATTGTGTTTATCCCTCTACCACCTTTGTAACCCCTATACATTTCTTTTGTCGCTATTGGAGTCTCTATTCTATCGGTGAGTCTTTCTTTGAAACATGTCTGTCCTCTTTTCTGTGTGTTTCCATCTTCTTTGTTTGGATGTGTATTTGTTTGTTTCTGTGTCTTTTTTGTCCCTATCAACCTTCGTTCCTATAAAGTCATTTCACCCTATAAATAGTTTTGACCCTATAAACCCCATGATATTTCCAATGTTCAATTCCCATTGACATCCAAGTGACAGTCCCGTGTTAAATTCCCATAGACCTCATAGTGCAAACCCTCTGTTTTAATATTAAGGTCCCATTTTCGACATATTGCCCCCATATACTACTGTTAGTTGTTTTGCATGTGTATTTTCGAAGACTCAGTGTAAGCCTCAAACGAGAAGCGTGATCTGTTGTGTCTCTGCCATCTTCAAAGATTGTAACTGAATAAGTATATTTGTCTCGGCAAACGGGAGTACGATATATCTGGAGAGAGAGAGAGGTAATCTAGTCAAATCTAATTTTAATCTTCTACTTCATGGAACGTTCAAAACGTTCAAAGCAGAACCAGAGCCACGATCAGCCAAGAAAGTTTCTCGCTAGTTCCAGAAGATTATTTTCACAATCGAGCTACCCACAAAAGTGTCGTTCAGAAAACTTACGCTAACAGGTCAAAATTTAAGAGTTCAAGTCTCAAATCCTGTCCGAGAAAGTGTCTGCCTTTATTACAAATTTATTAGAGTCTATGCTAGGGGAATTCAAACGATGGTGCCAGGCTAAAGATCAAGCTTGTGTGAGTCTATCCATTACTTACGACTGCATGAAATCAATTGTTGGGATTGAGTTTAGTACAAATCGAGTTGTAACCTTCCAAAGATTGGACAAATTCATCACACCCAACAATGGGATGGTGATTCTGAAATTACCAATTCAACCGCCACTTTTCAAATGACAGTGGCGGACGACCGAAAGTTTAATGGGTGGATTAGTTTCCAAATAGTAAACGAAGTATCATCCAGATTAGCTATCGTCAAGATCAGATGTGTTTAATCCGTGCCATCTTAGTGGTTCGAACTTATGCAAAGGAAAACGTTACAGTAGAATATAGACGATCATGGGGGAACTTTAGACAATCCGATAAAGCCAAACAATGGAGCGATGTAGAACTCTTTCCGGAACAACCAGGCATTTTAAAAGAGATCGTGTGTGCAATTCCTGAAATGCAAACACCTCCAGACGTTTTTATTTCCCGTTGTTACACAATGAAAGCGAAACCTCAAATTGGGCAAAGGTCTCCTTCTTTGAGGATTTGATTTTCCAGATGGAAACTATGTTCGCGTCTGTCATATAGATGATGTGCCTGGTATCATATGATTTCTCCGATGCGAATACTATTATGACAAAAACTGAGCAAAACGTTAACAGTCCGGAACATCATTTTATTGTGGAGAGATTCCATGGATTTAACAGTCTAGGGCATTGTATTCATTAGGAAGAGACATGTCATGGATTTAACACTCGGGATTATCGTATTCATTGTGGAGATGGACGTCGTATATTTAACAGTAGGGAGCATAGCATTTATTGTGGATAGATATGTCATAGATTTAACAGTCGGATCATATTCATTGTGGAGAGGTATGTCATAGATTTAACAGTCTGATCGTATTTACTGTGGAGAGATATGTTATGGATTCAACAGTCGGATCGTATTCACTGAGGAGAGACATGTCATGGATCTAACATTCGGATCGTATTCACTGTGGAGAATTATGTCATGAATTTAACAGTCGGACTGTATTCACTGCGGAGAGATATGTCATGAATTTAACAGTCGGACTGTATTCACTGTGGAGAGTTATGTCATGGATTTAACAGTCGGACTGTATTCATTGTGGAGAGTTATGTCAGTCGGACTGTATTCACTGTGGAGAGTTATGTCATGGATTTAACAGTCGGACTGCATTCACTGTGGAGAGATATGTCATGAATTTAACAGTCGGACTGTATTCACTGTGGAGAGATATGTCATGAATTTAACAGTCGGACTGTATTCACTGTGGAGAGATATGTCATGAATTTAACAGTCGGACTGTATTCACTGCGGAGAGTTATGTCATAGATTTAACAGTCGGACTGCATTCACTGTGGAGAGATATGTCATGAATTTAACAGTCGGACTGTATTCACTGTGGAGAGATATGTCATGAATTTAACAGTCGGACTGTATTCACTGTGGAGAGTTATGTCATGAATTTAACAGTCGGACTGCATTCACTGTGGAGAGATATGTCATGAATTTAACAGTCGGACTGTATTCACTGTGGAGAGATATGTCATGAATTTAACAGTCGGACTGTATTCACTGCGGAGAGTTATGTCATAGATTTAACAGTCGGACTGTATTCACTGTGGAGAGTTATGTCATGAATTTAACAGTCGGACTGTATTCACTCTGGAGAGTTATGTCATGGATTTAACAGTCGGACTGTATTCACTGTGGAGAGTTATGTCATGAATTTTACAGTCGGACTGTATTCACTGTGGAGAGATATGTCATTGATTTAACAGTCGGACTGTATTCACTGTGAAGAGATATGTCATGGATTTAACAGTCGGACTGTATTCACTGTGGAGATAACAGTCGGACTGTATTCACTGTGGAGAATTATGTCATGAATTTTACAGTCGGACTGTATTCACTGTGGAGAGATATGTCATGGATTTAACAGTCGGACTGTATTCACTGTGAAGAGATATGTCATGGATTTAACAGTCGGACTGTATTCACTGTGGAGAGTTATGTCATGGATTTAACAGTCGGACTGCATTCACTGTGGAGAGATATGTCATGAATTTAACAGTCGGACTGTATTCACTGTGGAGAGATATGTCATGAATTTAACAGTCGGACTGTATTCACTGTGGAGAGATATGTCATGAATTTAACAGTCGGACTGTATTCACTGTGGAGAGTTATGTCATGAATTTAACAGTTGGACTGTATTCACTGTGGAGAGTTATGTCATGGATTTAACAGTCGGACTGTATTCACTGTGGAGAGTTATGTCATGAATTTTACAGTCGGACTGTATTCACTGTGGAGAGATATGTCATTGATTTAACAGTCGGACTGTATTCACTGCGGAGAGATATGTCATGGATTTAACAGTCGGACTGTATTCACTGTGGAGATAACAGTCGGACTGTATTCACTGTGGAGAATTATGTCATGAATTTTACAGTCGGACTGTATTCACTGTGGAGAGATATGTCATGGATTTACAGTGGACTGTATTCACTGTGGAGAGATATGTCATTGATTTAACAGTCGGACTGTATTCACTGTGAAGAGATATGTCATGAATTTAACAGTCGGACTGTATTCACTATGGAGATAACAGTCGGACTGTATTCACTGTGGAGAGTTATGTCATGAATTTTACAGTCGGACTGTATTCACTGTGGAGAGATATGTCATGGATTTAACTGTGGAGAGTTATGTCATGAATTTAACAGTCGGACTGTATTCACTGCGGAGAGATATGTCATGAATTTAACAGTCGGACTGTATTCACTGCGGAGAGATATGTCATGAATTTAACAGTCGGACTGTATTCATTGTGGAGAGTTATGTCAGTCGGACTGTATTCACTGTGAAGAGTTATGTCATGGATTTAACAGTCGGACTGCATTCACTGTGGAGAGATATGTCATGAATTTAACAGTCGGACTGTATTCACTGTGGAGAGATATGTCATGAATTTAACAGTCGGACTGTATTCACTGCGGAGAGTTATGTCATAGATTTAACAGTCGGACTGTATTCACTGTGGAGAGTTATGTCATGAATTTAACAGTCGGACTGTATTCACTCTGGAGAGTTATGTCATGGATTT
>JAECUM010030575.1:0-47102 GCA_016617855.1 Megalonaias nervosa | reverse complement strand
AATGATGCTGCTCAATCGGTGTTATATGCACTCGTGTGTAGCAGACACACTCGCATAATGACCTAGTAATTCTCATTTATCTACACAGTCACTCTGGATTCCTGTGAAAGAAATCAAGGTACAGTCCTACCCGTTTATGTCGACATCCTCGGGCCCGAGGAAATATTGTCGACATAGGCGGATGTCGAGATAAGTGTTTGGGGGGAGGGGGGTACTGAAAAAAAGATACAAGTTAAATTCGTCAGTAAGGGGTGACCTGTCGTCAATGAGTAGCATTTACACTTTGAGAAAACAAACGATGCAAATTTTGATTACATGAAGACAAAACCAGTGTCAAATACACTTGTATATTGACAAATTACATTTTGGTTACCTTTGTGTAATAAAATCCACAATAAAATATTGCATCGGTCACATCCTGATATGAAAAACATTCACTACGATTATTCAATGTCGGCATAAGCACATGGTTGCATAGTTGTTATTTACATGCATGGAGTACATGTACTTAAATTGACCTAGATTTTGGTCAGTCAATTCCCATCTTACTGAGGCTACCAAGGGGATGGGGCTATTCACAGGGAAATGAAAACCTGTCAACAAGTTGGTTTAAACAGTACTTGTATTTAGTTAAAGAAGTCATCGTGAAAAGTACATAAAAGCGAACAAGAGATATGCGGCTGATATGAATAATGAAGGCATAATATTGTATACATTGACACATGCTAATGAGGTATTAAAAGAAAATGATTCGTACAATATAATATTGTAACAGTGTCAGCTCAATACATTTAAAATTTTTCACAGACATCTTTGCGAGATGCCACACCCTCAACTTCCTTAACAGCCAGATATTTAATTTCCAGAGACTGTAAATTTAATCTGCATTTACACTGCCGTTGGTAGCCATCATAAATATAAATAAAGTTAAAAAGGAAACTTTCACAGCACAATAAACTTGTTTTAATCACCGATCACTTTGGAAAATGCAAGAGTCAGATCAGATTTCATTGCTTTTATTTAAGTCACCGCAAGAGGCCAACTTTATAGGACCAAACAAAAGCCTGTTTTTTTTTTTATCTGACCGCGACATTAAAGCCTGGCGGCAGGATCAACTAATTGTTGAATAAAGTACAGGTCTGAACTGCCACTTGCCGATATAAATGATTAGGCGAGAAAATTAAAACCTGGCAGCAAGATCAACTAGTTGCTGAATAAAGTTTGGGTTGGATCTGGCAGCTGGTCGACATAAATGATAAGGCGGTAAAATTAAAGCCAGGCGGCAAGATCAACTAATTGTTGAACAAAGTATGGGTCGGAACTGGCAGCTTGTCGACATAAATGATTAGAAAACAAAGGATTTGTTCAAGCTGGGACCAAGAGCCTCTGTCGACATGTACGTTTATTTTTTTATCTCGACGTCGACATAAGCATGACTATTTTGGTAGTAATAGTAGACCAAGGGACCGGAACTTTGCTTTTTTGTCGAAATAGGCGGCTTGTCGACATAAGTAATGTCGATATAAGTGGGTAGGACTGTATATAGAATTAATTATAGAGAATTATAAATATACACCAAACAGAACGGAAAGTGCTATCCCTGGATTCTATAGAAGAATGCTTGATAATAGTAGGTATAATTAATATTTTAATACAAATAATACTATCATACAGGTTAGAGAATTTTAAATTTGTACTCTATGGAGATTCGAACCCAGGTCCATGAGTAAATGGCACCCATCGTCTTGCCTGCACACACAAGCCCATATTCCATCATGATTGAGTAGCATCATTTTTTGGTGATGTGTGCTTAGTCATGAGGGAATATGGGATTGTGTGTGCAGGCAAGGCGATGGGTGCCATTTACCCACGGACCTGGGATCGATTCTCTGCAGAGTACAAATTAAAAATTCTCTAACCTGTATGATAGTATTATTTGTATTAAAATATTAATTCTGCCTACTATTATCAATCATTCTTATATAGAATCCAGGGATAGCACTTTCTGTTCTCTTTGGTGTATATTTATAATTTTATATATATATATATATATATATAATAATAATGAGGACTTTGTATAGCGCCTAATCTTTAGAAGCTCTAAGCGCTTTACACTTGACAACACTTAAAAAACATATATAATGATATGATTATAAAAATAAAAACAAACACCATGAAATTAGAAAACAAAAAACATTCTATAAATATTTAAGGTAAGGAAACATTATTAGGTCTTTAAGTCAGTTCTTGCAGTTAAAATAGGTGAGTTTTAAGAGCGCTCTTGAATGAGGTCACTGTGTCTTTGTGTCTAAGTTCATTGGGCAATTCATTCCACATTGCTGGGCCTTTGTATGCAAAAGAACGTTGTCCATATGATTTCATTTTCATAGTTGGAATAATGAGGATACGAGTGTCAGAAGAGGAGCGTAAGTATCTTGCTGGTGTGTACACATGGGTGAGGTCGGATAGGTATGTTGGACTGGAGCCCGTCAGTGAAATGTAGCACAGAGAACAAATTTTGTGTTTAATTCTGGATCAAATGGATAGCCAATGTAGGGTTCTGTACCCTACATTGGCTATCCATTTGATCCAGAATTAAACACAGGGGGAGGCGTGCTCTGATCATGGTACTCTAAGGATGATCCGAGAAGCTGTGTTTTGAACTTTTTGAAGTTTCTGGAGAAGATATTGAGACGAACCAGACAGAATTGAGTTACAATAGTCCAGTCTTGAAAGTACTAAGGAACACACAAGTGTTTTAGTGGCATCAACTGAAAGATACTTGCGAGTGGAGGTGATGCGTCTCATCTGAACATATGCAGCCTTGCATATGTTCATGACATGTTGGTGCAGTGAGAGAGTACTGTCGAGAGTAACACCTAGGTTTCGTACTGACTGTGTGAATTTAATGTTAGTGTTGCTGATATTTATTGTCTGAGGTAAAGGATGTGAATGAGAAAGTCTTTGTGTTGTAATCAGAATGGCTTCAGTTTTATCATCATTCATCTGCAGCTTGTTATATGTCATCCATGATTTCACATCAGAAATGCACCTCTCTACGCCTTGGATGGTAGCTTCAACTTCAGTGGATGGCTAGATTTGTATATTTGGGTGTCATCAGCATACAATTGGTGAGACACTGGATGATGATCTATGACACTTGAGAGTGGCTGAGTGTATAGAATGAAGAGAACAGGTCCAAAAACAGACCCTGTGGAACACCACTGCATAGATCAACTAGGCTGGAGTGTTTTCCATTTGCAGACACAATTTGTGTCCTGTTGACCAAGTAGGACTTGAACCATAGTAAGGCTGTATCATGAATGCCAAATACATGCTGGAGACGGGGAAGTAATATATCATGGTATATTGTGTCAAATGCTGCCGACAAGTCAAGGAGGGTGAGGACTGTAATCTTTCTGCTATACAAAGCTGAGAGAAGGTCATTAACTACTTTCAGAAGAGTAGTTTCAGTACTGTGGCAAGGGCGATATGCAGACTGTACATTGCTAAAACGACTGTTTGAATTCAGATGAGATACAAGTTGGGATGGAACAACTTTTTCTAAGATTTTTGACATGAATGGGAGATTAGAAACTGGGCAGTAGTTCTTTAAATCGTTATGGTCGAGTGTTGGTTTCTTCAGCAGAAGCTTTACAATGGCAGTTTTGAAAAATGATGGGAATTCCCCAGATGAGAGAGAGGTATTAATAACATCAGTTAGTGAAGGCAGTATTGGATCTAAGCACTCAAGCAGCAGTGATGTCGGAATCGGATCAAGTTCACATGACTTTGGTGCACTCTTCATCACGATTGTACATACTAAATCCATAGAGACAGGTTCAAATGCAGCTAATGGTTGCCGCTGAAATTCTGTATCGCAACTGTATGGTGACGAGTCAGTTGAAATTGTGTTGTCAAGCTTATCTCTGATGGTTTGTACTTTGTCACAGAAGAAATTTGCAAACAGGTCCAGAAGGTCAACTAGAGAGAAGATAGTTGGAAGTGGTGTACATTTGTTCCTTGACATTAGCTTTTTAGTAATCTCGAATAGCTCTTTGCAGCTGGAACTTTCCGTGATCTTAGTACTGTAGTGGGCTGATTTTGCTGCATGGACTATGTTTGTGATATTCTTCTTAGCGGCATCATAGATTTGCTTATGAATAGTGAGTCTGATGGAAATCCAAAGCCTCTCAGCTTTATGGCGGTCTCTTTTAGCAGTGCGAAGCTGGTCCCTAACACTGCTATACCACGGAGAACACTTTTGAATTGATACTCTGCACTTGGTTGCTGGGACATGTTTGTCAATCAATGAACGCAGGCAGTTATCGAGTTGTTCTGCTGTAGGAGGTAAGCTAGTTGTTAGGTTTGCTTGGATGTCATGCATTAGTTGGGTTCTGTTTATCATACGGAGGTTTCTCTTAGTAGCAAATAAAGGTGGAGGGTTAGTGACTGATACGTCAAGATGGCATATAATGCAGAGGTGATCTGATACAAGTTCTTGGGACACCAGGGAGGACTGTAGAATATTATCATCAGGTCTATAAAGAATCCAGTCTAAAATGTGACCATGTTTATGGGTGGGTCGGCTAACTGACTGTTTGAGGTTGAAAACGTGAATGGAATCTAGGAGTTTTGATGTGTATGGGTTTCCAGGGCAGTCAAAGTGAAAGTTGAAATCTCCAAGATTAATCAGGTTGCCACCTATTGAATTTCCATACTCCAGGAGATTCAGAAACTGCTCCAAAAAGAGAATTCAGTCAGCTTGTTTTTTCTTCTAGGAGGAGGTTGGTAGAGGCAGAAAAAATGGACTGACCTTTGTTCCAGTGTGAGAGTGGTTTGGACTAGTTGAAACGATGTGTGGTAGAAATTGAAGGTTGTAGTGTGGTTAAGACAGTTAATCATGGAGTTCTTTGCGATGACAGCAATTCCACCTCCGCGAGAGTGGCAGGGGAACAACATGATGGAGTAACCGGTGGGTGTTAGATCCGCGCACTTGGGTTCATTGCCTGATGTTTTTAGCCATGTTTCTGTCAGGAAAAAGATGTCGATATTCTGATCGTTGATAAATTAACTATTTCTGTGCGCATTTCTGGTGGTCCTACTGATTGGGCATTGAATAATTCGATGTGCAGTGGTATCTCTTGGATAGTTGACACAGAGGTTGATGATTTAATAGGGATTTGAATTAGGTTATCTAAATTAACTGCCGAATTTTTATATTTCTATGCTGGAAAGGGAGATAACTGGAATTCTTCTTTCTGTTCTATGCCGGCCAGCTTTGAAACAACGCTTCTTTTTTCGCTTCCATTTACATTTAAGGAATGATGAATGTAGTCCCAGGTCGTTTAGTCTAGTGCACAATGTAGTGTGGAGAGCCAAGGAGTAGTCATTTAAAGCAATTAATGAGGGTCCATCATAGCATAAACGGGTGGACTGGCGAGTATCACATGATGGTGGTTTGTTCAACAATAAAGGAAGTTGTAGCAGTGGAGCAAGACAGCTGAGAAAAAGTTTAATTTTTCTCATTTCCAAAACAAAGAAGATGAAGAAACACATTCGAATAGAACAGCCAATGCATGATGAACACAATAACGCAGACAAAGACAGATAACAAGCACATATATCATGAAAAATGGCACAAACATCGGGGACAGCTGCTTCAAGCCAGTTAAGTGATAGTGGCCATCTTGAATATATATATATCTATATATTAACAGAACATTGCAAATGATTATACAGCTATGTGACAATCAATGACAGAGATTTTACTTTTTTGCAGAGTCCAGCTGAGCGTGTGTCAGTCCTGTGCAGTAAACACACAGATGGGGATCTGAATAACATTGTCAGTAGCCTGGATATAGATGAATTTCATGTGGACCCTAAAACCAAGGACAAATCATCAACATCTTTGGAAGGTTGGTATACTCAGTAATGTGTACAAGGTGAAGGTCAACTAAAACTCCAGATGATGTCAGTTATTCAAACTATCATATATTCAGACCCTCATGACTTCATGTTTGATCTGACAATTAGACAGAGATTACAGTTTTCCCTAATCAAACAATTTCATTTTGTAATCAAATATTCAGCTCCGTTTGCTTCCCTGTGCATTGTTTTCATTGATATCCTTTGGGGTAGAAGTGGACCATTTCAAAGTTATAACTGGCTGATCTTACAGTGCTATGGCACTTAATTTGGTGAAAAGAAAAGAAGATAACAAAATAACTATATTTCTTATCATATATTCCATCAATAAAGTGGACAGTAATCATTATGTGAGATGAAATTTTTCTGCTTTCAGAAATATAGAAAGACTCAAGACATTTTATGCATTGTGTACAACCTACCAGCAAGTTATGTATATATATTTCTGAGCAGAGGTTAACATTGTTTTAAAACAAGGAGCCATATTATCTTTGCTATTGGAATTGTACATAAAACTTGAATACTTTTTCTTTCATACAGGTTCACTTCTGTCCATGCAGCCTTTGACTCAGTGGATAGCAGACTTCAGTTTACAGCTGTTATCATCAGTCCGTTTGTATCAGTCCTATTCAAGTTTTGCTGGTTCATCCCTTCTGTCTGACCACACGGTGCTGGGTCTCTTACGTGAACTGATTATCATCATCCGAATATGGGGAATAATCAGTCCAGCATGCATTCCAGTGTTCACCACCACATCTTATGTGGATCAACTGGACTGTTTGTCACAGTTATATAAACTCCTTACACGGGCATGGGCTCTTTGTAAAGAAGGACGTGGTCTTGAATATGATGATACTCTCTTTGATGAATGTTGTGTTTTGCCGAGTAAAGTATTGATTCCTAGCCTTAATCAGAGTTTCTGCATGGACAGAAATGGGTTTTCCATGTTTACGCAGCAGTTCCCATTATCATTCACATTTGGAGAGGAACCAGACTATCTCTATCAGGGGAGGCAGTCTATGTACAGATATATGCCTGAGTTACCATTAGACAGAAGTCAGCAGCATGATATTGTGAGACAGATTCATCTTGGGGTAAAACCATCTGAAACAACTCGTCAGTGCTCTCGATGTGGTTGCCAGTCGCTGTTGAGAAATATTGCTAAATCAGACACAATGAAAGCTTGGGAACAACGTTGGGCAAAGCATTGTTTGTGTGGTGGACACTGGAGACAGTCCAAATGATAAAACTATCACTAAGACCTATGTATGTGGACATTTTAAAAGTGCAGATGATGAAATCATTGCCATGTGTGTGACCATAAAAGTATCAGAGCAATTTTCTGCGTGTAAATAGCAGTGACAACAGAAAAAGATATTGGATATCAGGGCTTTGTTCTGTATGTTGGTGTTCAGTATTGATCACTTGGTAAATTTTGATGTGCATGCTAAATTTATCTGTAAAATAAAATATCTATTCATCTTCACAGTTGAACAAAAGCCTACAAGGATTTTTTATTTTGTTGTTGTTAGCAGCACTTTTAATATTATTATCTATATCATGCCACAGAAACAGGAGTTGAGTGCCTCTCCCAAGGACAAACTGAGGCAGCAGACCTGAGCTGATCTTGGCAGGTATCCAACCTGTAATCCTTGGATTATGATTCCAGTGCTCTACCAACTGAGCTACCATGGCTCCCTCTGCAAGGATAAGTAACCAATAAAGCCCAGGGCCGAGAAAGTACCAGAATGCAAAATCCAGAACAATTTTTTTAAAGCTTTTTTTTATTTTAAAAAAAACACATATTAGCCTCTTTTTTTTAGATGCTGTATCCAGATATGTGAGTTTGGAATTCCAGATTGGTCCAGAAAGTTCTTGGCTTGCAGAGGTTGCCATTCCTTTTGGGACTAATCTGAGCATCTGTTGATTTCTGACATTGTGCATTAAAAATTCTTACCCCAAAGTGTTCACGTTCAGTGATGAAAACCTGTGAATCAAAATATGTATGTTTCTGTGACCTTGTTACTGTACCATTTTTCAACACATCTGGGCCCATATTTTTCAAACTTTATAGGTTAAAACAGCTCAGAATCCAAACATTTTCAATGCTTTGACTTTTGATGAATGAAGTTCAAATTGAATAACTTTCAGGATCTTCTTAACCTTGTTCCTTTCCTAGCAAGCCAAATTTCTGTACTCAAAAATGTACAGAATTTGGGGCCTAGCTATAAGGCAGTGCATTGCCTATCATGAATCACTCATCATACATCCATCTACATTTGCAAGTTTAATTAGCTTCTCATAATCATTCTGTAATCCAAAATGCCTGAGATTTTATGCATACAAGAATTGATTTCCAATTTGTATCGACAAAGAAACTAGTTAAGTAAATTATACGTCATATACCCAGCAAATAAAGAAACCTATATAGTTACTGTATTTATCTGATCATAAGCCCCTGTTTGATGATAGGTCCATCCTGCACTTTTATAACAGTTTGGAAAATTGTTACTTAAGACTGTTTACAACTCCATTTCCTTCATTTTGAAAAAGATGTGTAGGTTTAAAATCGGAATGTGTTTTTGAATAGTTTAATAGTGTATTGGTCTGTGAATGTTCATTTGCTTATCTAGCTAGTTTGGCAGCTCTTTGTAAAGTGAACAAGACAAGATGTAAACAATGCAGCATTGAATTAGTCTTCAAGGGAACAACCAAATGTATTAAATCACCAGCAATGCAAACACCCATTCAAAAGATAATCATGATGTAAAAGCTCTTAATGGTCACATTGGTCACAGCATCAACATTTCTGTGCTGAATACATTACCCAATAGCATTCACATTTAATAAATAAACTCCGCTGCCACCTGAATCCAGCCCTCCTCTACAACTAGAAAGCAAATATTTCAGTACATTATCTTTCTGCTAGAATACTTACTGGATCACATTAACGTTAGGAATATAAGCCTGATTACTTTCCGATCCAGCCATCCCAAAGATGAAATTGTATTTTTTGTCTATATTAATATAGATAAAAGGCAATAACCCATTCCCACTACCTCACCTAAGTGGTGCTTGTTTTAAGCTGAGCAGAACATTATGTGTTATGACTCTATGGTCTTGAACTTAATAAAAGATAAGAGCAAAAACGAATAAGTTTGTAAAATTCAACAATAATTTATTTCCCTAAAATACAAAGTAACATTTTAAAAAGAACTGGTATTGTGAATTAAATCCCAGATGGTCGTAAGAGTTTATCACAACACAAAATGTATAAAGTTCCAATTGAATTCCAGTGGTATCCCAAATATATTCCAATATTGAATGTGTTGTTGTGCCTGTAGTCTCAAACATTTTAATTTGCCATTGGCCTGAAATGTGATAATGAACTAACAATCTTTTGATATATCACAATAATCAAAAATGTTCTTGTCTGAACTCACTATAATAACAAATTAAAATGTCTATCTAAGAATAATATTGATGACCACTTTGTATTTCCAGTGAATAATATTTGAATAAATAATTCCACAAAATGAAAAACTGAACAGAACAATAAGACTGATTCTGTTTAAAAATATTAAGGCAAGAATGAGTAATTTTCATGTAAACAAAATTCAGAAAAAAACTAAGACAATAATAAAACGAGGATGAGGGTCAAAAGTTCATTTCTAGAACATTCTAAGTTGTCAACAAGATATGGCCTGTTACTAAAATTTTAACAGAGAACATGGCAAACATGAGGTACACCAGGTTTGACCATTGGGGAATACCAATGTACTAGACTCGGATTAAGATAGACATTGTTTACCTTCATTGATAAAGAGCCAAATATTTAATCTATACACACATAAATATTAGTTGTGTAGTATGTTGTTTACAAAATAACTCTCTTCGTCAGGTACGCCATGAATTTGATTTTGGACTAAGGTAAATTACAAAGTACAAATATACATAACATAATCATAAATAAAGCTAACAATACAGATTAAATATACATGACATGTGTAATGATATGTTCACATTGTGGGGTGGATGGGAGAATATTAAAACAGTATGATCCGGTATGTATTACAGAAGGAACATAATTTACTGACAAATTTTCTTAAACAAATACATTTCCTAATCACATTAACATTTGGAGAATAGGTAATAGGAGGAGGGAATGTTGAGCATCCTACCTGTACCTCAGTTAACCTCTGAGGGAAGAGGGCATGAAACTGATAACAATTTCCTTGGTATGTAAACTGCAGGAATTTCAGTAAGGGTGGAAGAAAGGAAACACTAGACAGATGACGAATTTGTTTGGACAGATGGAGACGCTGGCTGATCTTGCTGTATCCCTCTTGAATGCCATTGGCCATCCTGACCAGAAAAAGCTTGGAAGAAAACTTAGGAAATTGTGGATTCCGAACAATCTCCACTGGCCGCTTCTCGATGAGCGTATCTCATACTGCAAAAGTGTGTCTGTCCTTGACCAAGTCCATTGGTTGTTGACTCTCAAAAAGAAGGCTTTGGAATTGCCTGGGTCACTGATCTTGGAGACAGCCTCTACCATTTCCTTGAATTTTCCTGACTGCATTGGAAGACAGAAGGAAGGGATAACTTCTTCATTGTCAAACAAGTCATTGACCCTGTATGCTGGTGTAAAAGGGTGGGGGGGATGGCAAACATTCTGAGTTTGGCAACACCCCATAAATTCCTCTGTTACTGCCTTAAGGCTATACTCAGTTCACTCTATGGTGGGATCAGAGCACGAACCACCAGGTTTATTCCCCTACTCCGTGGGGGGGGGTCGTTCTGGATGGGATCAAGATCGATATCCATGTAATACATTACTTGAGGCATAGACAAGGTGTGAACGTCATCTCTAAGACTCTGACGATACTGTCCAAGAGGGTAATCCATGAGCAAATGGCTAGCCATATCCGAAGGATGCAGTCGCCAAGTCAGTACGAACGGCTTGTCAGTATCAAAAACAGCCAGCACGGACAGTAGTTTAGATGGCTGTACTGCCAGAGTAATAGAAATATTAGGCCGATGGATGGATCTATCAACAAGATTCCCGGTAATGTTAACTTCCACGGCTCAGCTTGAAGAGGCGTAGCACGATGGAAGTCATACGTCATATGTGATGGAAGTCATACGTTCACTGAACATCATGGACCAAGGGCTGCATGGTACGGCATCCAATAGGGCATCAAAACTGAGGTACGGCAAGATGGTATGGTAGGGGAATTGGATGGTACGGTTGACAGCCGATATGGCATCAAAACTGAAGCACTGCTACATAGAGTGCTGAACAATAGGGTTGGTAACCAGGATGGCATCACAATTAAGGTTTGGCTGAACAACGTGGCTCATTCAAGTCATTTATAAACCCCATGTGCCCGGACTTAAAGGCCCAAAGGCCATACAGGGGGATTTACACCACCCGGCTGCCAAGAATTTGGTTTAAACTTACCCAACATGTGGAAATTCTCGACTAAAACAGAGGAAGATGGATGGAAGGGGAAAAATTGGCCAGAACTAATCAACTCTGTCGTTGCATGTTGTACCAAATGGCGCACCTATAGCTCCAGAGACGGTGGAGAAATCGCAGCTTCCTCCATTCATCCAGATGTGATGGCGTCCCCCACGAAGCTGGCCAAAGTTTCTATATAAGGTGAATGTTCAGAAAAATCAGTTCTCTCGGTTCTTTGATTTTCCATGTCATTCTCTGTTTCTTGCAGTTTTCCTTAAACAGTCAACGATGTATTCAATGACCAACTGGTGCACATGCTGCATGTAACCAACGATATACACTATGTATATGCGAGACACAAGTCATGAGATTTCTCACTGGCTTGCATCCTTGCATTTAACATACTTTGTCATCAAATTTAAAAAAAGAAGAAAAAAGATGTACATAGTAATCTGACTTAAGAACGCCAGAGACCCCCACTATAGCAGGGTGATAAATAAATATACAGTGTGTGTGAACACTAACTTCAATATGTTCTATTACAATGTAGCAATGTAGGGCAATGCAGTTCCTTGTTTGCGCTTGGAGCTGTTAGTGATTTTCCATTTCTGCCAACATAGACTCGAAATCAACCATGCTAATTATTTTATCTTTAATTACCACTGAATACAGTTCACAAATTGTGTTGAGCCTACTTTGTGCCGCTGCAAACAGTTCTGAATAGACATGTATTCATGAATGTTATCATATCAAAATTAATTTGCAAGCACCACCAGAGACACCCCCGATATAGTCCCAACAATTATTCTCTTTGGTGCACATATGATGTTTGTTGTTACCTTTATTCCAGCCACACCAAAACCAATATTTGTTTGCCGAGGCAACACTGCAAACAGCATCTACGATGAAACAGATGTTTGTATTTCATGATCAGTGCGGTTTTCTTGGTGATTTCAGTTTGTACTTGCAGTTCAGCTTCAATTATTTTCTCATCGATAGCATCGAGGGTCTATCATAGTTCCTCTGTTAATAATGTTATCACATAGTATAATTGCTCAACATGCTGACCTCGATCAGGTGCAACACGTGCACGCGCTTTTAACCAATTACTCCTTTTTACTGGTACAATTGTCATACAGTAATAGAAAATATCTACTTTGGGAATATTTAAATTTTCCAGCAACTGTGCATTCTGGAGGCCTAGCACACTTTTTATTTAAAACTAAACGGATTACACCACTGAGTGATGTCTGAAACAACCGTTCTCATTTCAGTCCAGTAAGTGTTGTATGGACAAGTGCATCCTTGTTAAATAACAATCTAGATTTTATTCTTCTTAGTTGAGTCAGGGTTGGTTCAATATAATTGACGGAATATGCAACCGTCATGGAATTTTCGGTGAACTCATCTTCATTTTTCAGAAACAATTAGCTGGTGATTTCACACCTGGTGGTACATTTAATGATTGGGCGCTTTCACGTGCTAGTGCGATTACTCCAAGCTGGTCTCAGGTTGATTGTGATACATCACGGTGGTCCCAACTGTCAATATCTCTTTGACACTTAAGATGATTATATTTATTGTATACAAGGGCCTGGTACCACCATTTTGAAGCAGATATTCGTCAACAAGTGGAACAAAATCACTATCAGTGTTGGCATCTGCTCTCTATTTATTCAGCACCCCATTGGCAAATTCTGCAACTTTATCACCGGGGTCAGAATCCATTACTTAAATATAATGATGAATCTAATCTTAAACACAAACGCCAAAGACATTAAATACCTGCTAGAATAAACGTTGAATCCTTCAAATTGAATTTCATCTCCAGCGACTAATGATGTTGGTTCTCTATATGTGTAACATTCAACATCGTACTTTTGTAATACATGATATTGGTCTCAAATAACCAATATATCACTCATCATTTATCACCATTGCCATTCTTATTTAAACATTAACAGGTTCAATTAATCTATGAATTTTCCATAGGCACATCAAGGACCTTCATTCGACAACCCGTTCTTTTCAAAAACAGTCTTGTCAGAAAGATTCACGGCATAACATAGATAATTGCCGATGGTAGCTGCACTGACTCGTGCAGAAAAAATGTCAACAACGGACTGTCTGAACAACTCCTATTTGTTCTAATAAATAAAAAAATAATAAATCGTGTATAATGTACTAAAATCTTGTTGGGAGATTTGTTGACAAGTGTCGATGTTTTGATGTCGGTCCATGTAAGACCACATTGTGATCTGCACGTGCAGTTTGATTGCATAATTACATAAATTTTCTTAAGAAGATTCCTGACGACCATTTAAATGCAAAGAAACCTCCCAGCACACTTAAGTGGTCAGATATCTTACTAGTAGTTTGGTCATTGCCTAGATTTGTATTTTGAAAGACGTGTTTTAGTGCAGTAAAAACATGTTGAGTGCTTACTTGCCATGTAAATTTCCCCAGAATAGCATGTGTTGGGTGTGCGTCTGTGGTATTTGCGAGAAATTACAGCGTTGAAGTGGTTACTGATTGCATAAACGACAACAAACGTGATTCTGTAGTCACTGAAGGGTTTAGCACAAGGGATCCACAAAGTCAATGTTGTTAATACAATTTTACCATCAACATCTTCTGTTAGCCAAACTTCATTGTTGGCATTATTCTTACGAACTAATGTGACTGTATGTTTAGCTCCAAAAAAATGCTGTGAACATTTCTCTAAAATCCAAATATGTGACTGACGCGAATTGTACAGGAACACCTTAAGGAGTGCCCAACGATTTGTGATCAATGTTGTAAGAATTCAGAGCTAAACTTAGTATTGGCACATGATTGGATAAGTCCTTGATAAATATCATAGGTTGGGCCAGCGGATTTCGTATAATCAACAATGTATCTGGCGAGTCCGATTATCGTCATGGCAATGTCAAATCATGATAGCAATGTTCACAAATCCAACTTGAGCATTGGCAGATAATTGGCATTGTTGATCTGTACAAATTTTCCCTCAATTTCCAAGCACTAAATATTGTAGGTCCATCGTTTTGTTTATTATCTAGGAACGGATTGATACTCTGAGACAAACAGCATGTTATCGTTTGGCGGTGTCACATGATGGACCAAAGCCTCCTAGCCGAACATTTTTGAGCGAGGAATTGTAAGTCGTTCGATCGAAAACAGAATTGCCGCCAAGATCAACTTTAAAGCATCAGTAGATCAGTTAATCGCTTAGTGAATTCACAACGCTCTCGAAGGTATCCCACATACATAACATGCCTGAGATCCTTTTGCATAATAACCTATGGAACACCTTTGGACTTTTTTTTATGTTCTTTTATCCAACACCAATTGAGTACATTTTTATTACAAAACTATGGGTGTTCCTTCCAATACTCGCTGATGTAAAATTTGTTCGAGAGTGTGTTGCGAATAAATATGTTTTGTGCTTATATGCATCAGCAGCAGTTGGTGTTGGTATGAAGCATCTTGACACGATCTTGGTAAAACGGTTTGATCTTGTTATAATAAAACTCGTACATGCGCAACTTCCACAGGTCATGTATTGAAGAGACAACATAGACTGGTTTTGTCAACTTGAATTTTGCTTTTTCACTCTGAACGGCAAAAAGTCCACCGTCAAAGATCTTCCAGGACTCAAATGCCGGGTCAGCAATAAGTTTTAGAAGCTTATTTTGTTCACTTTCACGAACAAGGTCTACTCAAATTAGTTTCTTAAATTTTCCATTGACTTACCAAATAAGGAATTGTTCGTGAGCTTGAAGAAATCTTTTTCAAAACCATTTGTGGCCGCTGTGCGCAAATCCATATTCATTTAAACTTATGGGACATCAAAGCACTTTGGCGAAATCCAAGCACATCGTTGGACTTTACTTATATTCCTAATTGCTAATACAACTGCAGATTTCGTAAGTGTGACACATAATTATTTTTGGACACGAAATTTGGAACAAGATTGATTCATTCAGTAAATCTACATCCTGATTCAGTGAAGATTGCACACTGATAAGGTGACAACCACTCGCAAGGCACGGACAACGCTCCTGGAGCTAACAAACAATCATTATGAGCGTGGTGAGTTTCTTCAGTTTATTCTATATCAACTTCAAAGAAGTATACGTGGTCGCTGTTGTTGTTGTACTTGTTTATGTACGTGGGAAGCGAAGCTTCCGTGGGATTAATCCACTGAAACCCACTGACAGGTTACTGGTACATCATTGCCAATCCATAAAGGTTATTTTAATTATGACACTGTGACTGTTTGGAACAGTTGGGGATTGTTTGCACGCGCATATCGAAGACTTGCCATTGACATTCTGAGACGAAGTGAATGCTCGACAAACAGATGCATGTCAATTACTGGTGAGCAATTTCAACTAAAGTTTGGTATTTTTTATGCAAGTGCATCCCAGGCCATTCCTGGTGACAAAATACTGCACGGGATCGAGCTTACACACTCGCATAGGAGTGTCACAAAATGCCCTAAACATATCAGTGAGTAATAACACACTAGTGTGCAAATACAGATTTGATAGTCACCCATAGTTTTGCAGTCAAATGCGGACCAGACTTTATTTATGTGCTTGCTGTCATTGGTAGAAACATCTTCATGCTACAGCGACGAATAAAACGTTACGATAGTTGGCAACTGAGTTTTGGCAAACTTCTTCCAATGGCTCGTGTGTTGATAGAGATACACGCCTTAGTGGTACAATACCAACCATTGGATTAAAAGAACTGCCGCTAGATACTAATTTGTCCAATGAAACTTCAAAAACTGCAACAAATCAATGAACTGTAATTGTCAGAGTTTAAACGTCGCATATTTTTACATGTAGTTTGGAATAACACTTATTCGTGCCTTTGATGCATTTGCGACTGCACCCACTATTAATTGAATATCATATCAATGCTGGCTGTAAACCGTAATAGGAATATTTGTTTGTCTCGGTTTAATTCGTAACTGTAAATTGCATACATTGTATTCAGCTCCTCTATACAAGCAGCAGGGAGGGTGAACAGACCATTTTGCTGGAGACCTTATTTATGAAAAATAAACCTTCCTACGAAAATGAAATCTCAAGGTCAATAATGTTAAACCAAAACCTGTCAGGCCATGAGATTTCTCTAATTGGGTTAGCTCATTTTGTTACATCATCGTTTTTATTTTCAGGCATGTTTCGTTTACGCGCTGGTCACTCAACGCTGGTCGTTCACCCTCCCTGCTGCTATAATTAAATCATTATTGTTATATCAATAATGATAGCAGAATCTCACACAACTAGATTAGCTCGAGAGCGACTAGAGGCAATTAAGAAATATTTACCCGTCCGTAATTTTGTCAAGCAGCAACTACAAGAACGTCAGGAGTCTCAAGTGGAATTTACAGAAGGTACAGAACAATTATTTAAACCGATTGTCGAACCAACAAAGAAAGTTGTTACAGCAACTGACGCAACACAAAGAACTCTTGAAACATTACCTGTTGATATTGCTGGCCGTATTCAAGCAGCTCAACCACAACCAGCTCAACCACAATCTAAACCTAGAACCAAAATTAAGATAATAGATAAATTTACGCCTGAAGGTATTGCTGCTATCAGGAACAAAGACAAATTACTTGATATTGCTGCATATGGATATTATGAAAGAAAAAAATATGTAAAACCAGAACATGTTAAATCTCTAAAATCTAACGATTGGATCAGGGATGTATATCGCATCGCTAATAATATTCCAGAAATCAGATCTAATGAAGATATTGATAATTTAACAGATTTGATGAGATTGTATATGAGTATATCAAAAAAGCTAAACAAAAAAGTTAACGACTATTACCATCACCACAACGATCTCCACAACAATTACAATTGAAACCACAACAACAATTTGAATTACCACGATCACCACAATTACAACTAATGGAACAAACAAAACAAAAAAAAAAACTAGAACAAGATAAACATTTAGAAGAAACAATGAAACTATTGCAATCACCACGACAACCAGTCAGAACAACAAGTGAGGAAGAATATCAAGATCATGGAATCGCTAGCTATTCTACCGACGCAACTGGAAGCGGTCTTACTACTCGAGGAAGTGGCCTTATTACTTGTCCCAATAACGTCTTTGCCGATGTCGAAAGACTAGAATTCTCATTGGAGGAAAACGAGCTGGTATTAATTCCCCAGAAATCATTAATGAAGCAGCTGATATTTGTCAACGATTATTTACAGGTGGAATTATGGATATTAATGTATATCGGTCCCTTATTAATGAAATCGCCGATGATTATCATAGTGACTAAGTCACTGGATTGAGTATGTAATTAGATGCAATTAGTGATAAAATCACTTAATAATAAGATGATCATACATAATACTCATAGACCAACCATGATCAGGGTAATAAATTCACGATTACCAGTATACAAAACAACCTACGGAGATGGACTAGGTGATGTTGTTCAAGGTCTATTTAGAAGGATAGCCCCAAAAGCAATACCGATTGCAAAGCAACGAGGAATGAAAGCTATTGAAGTTGTTCGTGAAAAAGGTATTGGCGCTGTTGGTGATGTTGCTAGCAAAGCGTTCTCAGCAATCAAGGATAGACTAGCACGATTAATACGACGAAAACCTCAGTCACCAGTGAAACTGGCCAGCACTGAGGTGATGCCCGCAAATGTCAGTAAAATAATAAATCAAGCTGCTAATCAAAAACTAGCCGAGTTAGCTGCCAACACTAATGTTGGGTTAGAAAAAGAAAAAAAATACAACCGCTAGTCTGATAGCAGGAAGTGGTCTTCGTGTTAGACGAAGACGATAATAATAAAGATGTTCAAGCGTATGTCTGATCCCGCATTTGACATGGACGCACCAGTACTTAAAGATGAGTCTGTGCGCGATTATCAGTATTATTCTTATGACGCACGAATTCCAGATCAACGTGGGCGAATTGAGCTGCAAGTTCAAGATACAAGCAGATATTTCTTACCCGCTGAGGCATTTATTGAAGTAGAAGGTGAAATTTTAAGACCAGATAATAATGCTGCGATGGATGAAAATTATATGATTGGTTTTGTTGATAATGATATTATGGCGTTGTTTGACAGCGCTACGAATATGATTAATGGAAAAAATATTGAAACAATTCAGAAAGATGTTGATGTTGCTACAACAATATTAAGTCTAGCAAGATACAGCGATGATTATTCAAGATCAGCTGGTCCGTCAATGATGTTTACCAAGGATACAGCTGATCATCCAGATAACAGACAACATTTATTAATACAATTAACATTAGCCAGTTCAGTTGATCCACAACCAGCAGGAATGATAGTTAGACCCGCTGCAGCATTTTCAACGCTACAAAGAGTCAATCCAGGATTCAACTTAGGATTTGCGACGCGTAAAACAATGTTACAAGGTAATAACAGAAATTTTCATGTGCGATTCCACTATCACAAATATTTGGATTCTGTAGAAATGTTAGAAAAGTTATTTTCGGAGCCAAGCATACAGTTGTACTCGTACGAAAGGCTACAGATGATGATGCAATATGGAGTGTTATACCAGCAGCTAATCCAGAACAACATGTTGGAAAAGTAATACTAACAAAACTTTCTCTGTGGATGCCAGTAATAACACCTGCTTTCTTTTATGAGTCAAGGTGGTAAATCAGCTTTATCATGGTTAACAATGACCACAGATGCCGTGCAGAGCGCTGTTAATGGTTTATTTACTTGGCATATAGCTTCTCAGCAAGGTGTTTCAGCACCAGGACATATATTTATTGCATTACAAGATGCTGCACGAGTAAATTCACAAAATCACAGCATAATGATATTTCACAAACTCGGTGTTTCTGAAGTTTCTATAAGGATAAACGGACATCAAGAACCATCCGAGGATATTTTGTTGAATTTTGAGCTAACTCATGTAGCACGTGCATATCATCGATTAATGACATTCATGGGGCGTGATCAGAATATTGATTCTAGTTTACAAATATCACAGTTAGATTTTACAACATTATATCCGATTTATTACTTTTCGCTGGAACATTTAGATTTAACCAGACAGTCCGTCGTTGACATACATTTTCGAGCTCGCGTAAACCGAGGAGTTATGGCTAATTACAGAGCAATTGCTGTCATACTCAGCGATAAATCAATGCTACTTGAAGGTGTTGGTGGACGAATGAGAGTTGTTGATGCTCCAGTAGAAAACATGTAATTAAATCCCTGATTTAGAATCAGGATGATAATTATAAATGTCATATCAACATGTTAATGTCAGTCTGACTCCTGGTCAGGTTAAAAAGCTACAATCATCATCAAAAAATAATTGTGCGGTAAAAATATCACTAAAGCGAGAACAAATCGCAGGTGGTCCGAATAAGCTATCATTATCAGAACGAAAGTATAAACACTTCAATGAAGCCAAACAATCAAAGACTGGCATACGACTTAATCTTTCTGCGAGTGCCATTAAAGACATCGCTAAAACGGGTGGCATATTTTCACTTCTTGCCGCGTTACCAGCAATAATAGCCGCTGCAGCCCCAGCTTTTTCAAAAGCAGCTGCATTAGGCGCTGTTGGAACTGCTGCTGGAATGGCATTAAAGAAAGCAACGGATCAAGGAATTATACACGCAGAAAACTTTAAAAAAAAGATCACGGGCAAAACAACACGGAAGACGTCTAAGAGCTCCAAACGTGCCACAGCCTGGCCGTCTAAGATTATCAGGCCCAGTATACGGTCGCGGTCTAAGACTTCCAGGGACCCCACATTCATGGTACGGAAAAGATCTAAGACTGCCCAGGTGACTTCGTCACCGAGTTCGATGATTCTTCCTATGTCTAATTTTGATTTACTTAATGCTGCTAAGCAACTAAACATAAAAAACTTCAGAGGTGTTTTTATGCGTGATCAATTACCTAGAACTGCTAGCAGTTCTGAAACTGGTATTGTTAATCTCGATAAAAACTCTGGCCCAGCCATTCATTGGGTTGCATTTGCAATTGATCCACGTGGAATAATTTATTTTGATTCGTATGGGTTGGCACCACCAAAAGAATTTTTAAAATATGTTAGCATCATGCAAAGTAAGAACTCGATGCGTTCTAAGATCTGGTATTCAACATTACCAACACAAAAATTAACAGATCCACCGGTATGTGGCCGTGAAACCCTCGCTGTACTCGACGCAATTTAACTGGCACCGCCAGGAAAATCACCTCATAAAGTAGTACATGAATATACCACAGAACACTACAGGCATAGCCAGAACGCATCGCGTTAGGACGCTCTGCGTTCTGCAAACATTTTAAACAGATATTAGTAAATGTAATGGTAGATATTTATGGAAGATCTTCTCGCAAAGCTCAGCAGCAAGTCGATTTATCTAAATATGCAACTCTTGATCAGCTTAGAAATGAAATCGATAATTTATTAAATATCACAAGTGTGAATCAAAATGAAGTCGTTGTTTTTCAAGATAAACAAGGACGATTAAAACAAGTAATATACAACTGTCAGATGTACTTATACGAATTCCCACTGCGGTTATTAATAATATCGTTACTTTTGCTGATCAAGGTAAAATACAAGATTCCGGTAAGTCAGTTAACGATTTTATCAAGCGAGCTGGTGATTTATTCACTGGTAACATTATTATGAATCAAAATAAAATTACATACCTTGGAAACCCAACCGCAGATACAGACGCAGCAACAAAAAAATACGTCGATGATCAAGAATCTAAGTACGTATTAGTCAACGGTGGTATAATGCGTGCATTTCTCAACATGAATAATAATGGTATTAATAATCTTAGAACACCAGAATCAGATTTCGACGCTGCAACGAAAAAATACATCGATGATATCGCTAGCGATCAAGTGACATCATTAACAACAATCAATGATGAAATGACCGCATTTAGAACTGATTTTTCCAATCACGTACAAACGTTCTTAAATTTTCGTAGAAACATAAACAGATCTATTAATGAATTTTTTGGAAGTCCACCAACTGTTGACATAAAACTTGCTGACATTAACACAAAAATCAACGATATTGTTAGTGGAATTCCTAATATCATCGAAAAAACTAATCTTGTTAAAATTCCACACCAGAACACCTTGCGTTCTCTTGTGTACACAGTAGCATCAGGATCATCAACATGGACACCGCGCGATAACAGTCTCGAACATACCGCAGAAGTAACTGGGTTATACAGGCTGTCCATGTATGGTTTGGAAATTACTGCGGCTACTTCATCATCACCGAATGTACATTATAATCCTCTACTGGTGATGCTAAATAAGAACACCAAAGAAACATTTACGTTGACATCAACTGAAATGCCCCCGAGACGTTACTGGTGGTGTCTGGAATTCGTAGCTGAAACTCCTCAATTAATTACTTAGATGACAGTATAATGAATCAAACCCCAGTGACGGAGTCACTTATTGACGTGGATCGTTACAGATACAATCAAGTATGTGAGTGTCAAACCAAACTAAAAAATATCATCGACACTTATACAGTAAAGGTAAAAAAATATCGCAGGCATGTGGTTATCACTGATATAATTGTTTACTCAGTTTCTGCTATTATTGTTGGAACCGGATTATTATTATCAACAATAACAATGACAGCACCTGCAGTTGCAACAATTGTCGTTTCAACGGCAACAACATGCGCAGGTATCCTTAGTATTATCGCAAAGAAGATAGCTACATGTACAAACACAAATTGCACGAGTATATAATAAAACTACACACGTCGGTGTCTGCATGCATTAAACTATCATCGTATCTTTGGGCGTATCTCAGTGATGGTAAAATATCCGATGAGGAGTTCATAACGATAATGAAAATTTATAATGAAGCATTCAGAATCGCTAGCGATTCTAGTGACGAAGTCACTCATAGCCACGGAACGCAGAGCGTTCTGGGTGAGAAAATAAATGATCAAAAAGTCCCCGATTTAAAATAGTAATAACAATAATAATAATGTCAACGTTATAACTATTACAACAGATCGTCACTAATACAACGCCGTCAAAAACTACAATGATCTCATTAAGTTCGACCAATCCTGAATTTAGCGTTAACTTTCCAACTGCAATTTCAGCAAGTGAAATAGCATTAGCACAATTACGAGTTTATCATAGCTGGCTAAATATCAGGTCAAAATCGTTTGGTGGACTACCAGCAAACAATTCACTGGTATTTGCAAATAAGAATAAACCTGATGGAATTCCTGATTGGCAAGTTGTTGGAATTTCAACGGGCAGTTATCAAATAGAACAGATTAATGATGAGTTCCAACGTAGAATTAAATCTATTACAGGAAAAGAATCCAAAATAGCAATTACTGCTTACGAACCAACATTATCAGCGGCGATTGAAATAAATTCCCCTGGTTATGTTGTAGATATTTATCAGTCATCGGTCAGATCCATGTTAGGATGGCCTGATGTTCCCCTCGTTTATAATGGAATTCCAGAACCAAAACAAGAAGAATTTAGAACAAAAGAAGAAAAATTCATCAAAGATCCAGAATATCAAAAGTATTATCCATTTTATTATAAAGTGCCTAGACGTTACTTTACCGATTTTGATAGTAAAAGAATTCCTATTCTGGGTAGATCAGCATTCCATACTCTTATAGAAAACAGAATAAGCAGAGAAATTGTTGATGAAATATTTTTTAAAAGATTTTTAGATATTTTTAAACCTGAATATGATAAAACATTTAATGATTTAAGAAGTTTACTTATTTCATTATCACAACATTATGACGATGGTGTAAAAAAATCAGATAATCGAAACAATAAAACATTTAAATGGAATCTTATTTGATTTATACATCGCCAATCGAAGTATTATAAACGTTGCAATTGATCTCAATGGAAATCCTTACGCAAGTCCAAAACTTAAGCAATTATTTCTTGATCATTATAAAATAACCGAAAATCAATTACAAACATTTATGATACCACGATTTGACAATACCGATATGAAAAAATCAGTCATTGATCTTATTAACGAATATTTTCCAAAAATACTTGAATCATGGAGAAAAATAGCCCCGCCACCGGTTATTCTTAAATATAATAACGATCCATACGGTGGAGGCCGTCATATCTCGCCGGGTATTGTTAATATAACATCAACGATCGCTGTCAATCTAGTATGTGATGTAATTGATGGCAGCTATCAAGTAGATCTTTCAAAGTCTAGCCAGGCCCAGCAAGGATATATATTATATTCATTCACACCTCAAGCTCCGCCTGGGTGGTTAATTGTATCTGAGCCAATTAACCCCGTTTATCAACGAGTTCATAATCCGTTATTATCAAGAATACATTTCAAACTTACTGACCAAATAGGCCGCATTCTGGATTTGCAAAATGAAGAATTAAATATTGATGTGTATGTGAGATCATAATGCGTCATCGTAAAACAAAAGAAAATATCCGAATCTAACTCGGATCAGAATAATTTTTTTTTACTGGGGTAAATCGTAATTATCATACCCAAACAGAAAAATAAATATTATTATAATTATAAGTAAATAAACTGTATACTGTCAATTTTGCCAGGGATTTTGTTTAGCCATTACCACATTCACTCCACCTTCATTATCACTTTCATTTTCACAATGCTCCCTCAATTGTCTTATACGAAAGTTTACAATCTTTTTCTGTTCGTATTCATGAGATAATTCTAACTTAATTTTGTCAATAGCTTGTGAGAGAGGTACAAACAGCTTTATCTGATTATCTGTAACTGTTGCCAGCGACTGTAACATTGCCTGCTGGATAAACTTCATGAATTTATAATCAGATGGCAAAGTATATCTATTTTCTAATTTCCATTGTTCTAATGATTCAAAGTCACACAGAATTGTTTCAGGATTAAGATTATCAGATATATTTATACGTTATGTTGTAATTTTTTTAATCGCAGGAATAATAACATTAATATTTTCAGAATTCATTATAATATAAATGTTTGTTTAAAATAAAAATAAAATCAGAATAATATTAATAAAATAAAAATAATAGTCCTTAGAAAGGACTGTTTTTGTGGACGGCACAACACCTAGTAGCGTATTTACAGCAAGAGCATATTTACAGCAATTATATACATAATCTTAATTATACAGCAATTATATACAAGGTTTTATATACACGGCACAGTTACATATAATCTTAATTAATGACAGCACAAAACACAGAATCTTAATTACAGTAGCGTATTTACAGCAAGAGCATATTTACAGCAATTATATACATAATCTTAATTATGCAGCAATTATATACAAGGTTTTTTATAGACGGCACAGTTACATATAATCTTAATTAAAGACAGCACAAAACACAGAATCTTAATTACAGTAGCATATTTACAGCAAGCATATTTACAGCAATTATATTTACAGTAACGTGTTTACAGTAACGTATTAACAATAACGTATTTACATATTTACAGTAATCGTATTTACAGTAACGTATTTACATATTTACAGTAATCGTATTTACAGTAACGTATTTACATATTTACAGTAATGTATTTACATATTTACAGTAAACGTATTTACAGTAACGTATTTACATATTTACAGTAACGTATTTACATATTTACAGGGACAGCACATACAAACGGGCCTTCTCTAGGTTCAACAGAAATTTGCACACTCTCCCCCATAATCAACCTGGGGAGTGTATAAATTTCAGTTGAAACGTAGAAGGGCTGGCGGCGCCCCACTAAATGGCAGAATTTTGGCATAATTTCGCCCTCGCCGGCAATGTGCCGGTCACGAGAATCGAACTCAGGACCTCGAGAATGAGAATCCAACGCGTTAGCAATCGACCACCGGATTTCCTTACATATATATGTTTAAAAAAATTATTATATAGTTACCTAATACTGCGCAGGCACTTACAGTATACAGAATAAAATCACAATTATTGTAAACTGTAGTGTGGATTTCTTAATAAAATCACAATTATTGTAAAATGTGATTTTATTTCAATTTCCAAAATACACTGTTAAATTGAGAAATCTATAGGTATAAGACCCGCATTTCTGCAGAGTTAAAAGTCTGTATTCATCAACCGTTGCCAAGGATACTAAAACATTGATCAGTTACATGAACACATGCCATACTTATGTCTAAAAATAACTTGCTGATGTATACATTTATTCACTGTTGAGATATATTAGCCGATAATCTAACATAGACAATATGTTACTCAGGTTATCGGATTAGCTTGTTTTTAGTAAATGTGTTTCTGTGTAATAGTAACACAAATTAGCTACATTCAATGGGCTTCTTGGAAACATTAGTGTCCTATGGGGCATCAAACTGTATAAATCATTATTGTTGTGTTACATACATGTATTTTGAAGACAAATAGATTTTGCTGCGAACTAGTGTACACACAATTACATATCATTTTTATGAACGATATATTTATTTATGGACGAAATAACACATACAATAAGGAAAGATATATCTATACTTACTCAAAGCAATGTGGGTTCCGTTTCGCTCTGACCAAAATTCGCAATATATTACTGTCATATAACATAGCACAACAAGCACGACAACTGCTTGATTTACTAAGTTATGCTTGATGGAGTTGTCTCGCTTAATCATCTGATACCATAAGAACATACTCGAATTTGATTTTTTGTCCAAATCTTTTTGAAAATGCAGATTTTGTGATATTATCTGCCACGCATTTTACTGAAGGTGGTACTATGTTAAAATATTTACCAGCAGAATTAATTGATTTAAATATAATTTCTTGGCCAGTCTCTGTATTTACAGCTTTAACAGCTCTTGCTTATCGTGCGCCGCCAGAATTTCCGGACTTGCAATTTTGACTTTGTGTAACAATTCGCAAGTTATCAAGCGAGTTATCAAGTTTATCACCACTGATGTGATCGATTACAAGTCCATCTTTAATGACCACATGAAAACATTCGTAGATGAACCTATGTGATAAATAAGTTTTATTTCCACTGGTATTAAATCCAAAATATCCAGTATTAATAACCCTACCGACTGGTTTTTTTAATCTACAGTGCCTAATAACACCATCACGAGATGCTTAATAATTTTTAATGATTGGATGCGTTACAAACTCATTTTTCTCCATTTATATACTAATATTATTTGTTTAAATCATTATTTTTGAAAATCTAGCGAGATAATCTTCTTCGGTTCTTATAGGAGATTCACCTGACGATGTTAAGGTGTTATTTTTTTTTTATCGTAATATTGTTTCAGCTCTCTGTATTTTTTACCACCACATTGCACACACAGCTGAGTTTTTCCTCTGACTAAAACACCACACCGCACACACGGTTTTGGTCCTAGGCTATTGTGTCTAACACACTGCATATGATAATCGCAGAATTCGTTTACGCAAGTTTTGTTACAAGGAGAAGTATATCCGATTTTGAGCCAGTGGTATTAAATCTTTGTTTGAATCATATACAAGTAATTAAAATTTAATTTAAATATGTATTTCTCTTAATTATAATAATGCAAGAATTATCCACAACTGAACCCTCTAGAGCTAGATTTGATCTTGACAGATTGCCGAAATATAAATTTAGTTTTTCGATGCAAGATCTAGCTTTAACGAATAAGGATATAACTGAACGTATCCGTGAAGCCAAAAAGGAATTTCGCGACGATGGTCCGGCTCATGTGTGGTCGACATTCAGAATTGGAAATACTGTCAATGTAATGAATGACAAACGAGGAAGAGAGATTATTGACTACCTTGATGTTCAGAGATATTTTATTTTAATAAAAGTTATAGTAAAGACAGACTACGACACTTGGATGATCCGTGACAAGCGTGATTCTGTCCACATGCAGTCAGGAAATAATATTGTTCTCAGTAAAAATTCCAGACCAGGAATACTGACTGGTATTGACAAACCGTATCATGAATGAGCATATCCTGTGACTGCGGTTGTGTACGCAATATATCCGTTAAATAATAAACCTAACGTTGGGGATCTCAACTGTCATCGCTGACTTCGTCAAGAATAAATTGTGTAGCTGAACGAGTTACAGAACACTTCACAAACGCGATACACGGAAACGGTTTAACAGATTTACGACGTAAAAAAAATAAATACATGGGCAGAAGCAATTAAAGATACCGGAGCGTCTATCAGCGACGTTGCTGAGCTAGGAAAGAAATTAAAATTCCCAATAACAGTGAAAACGTTAACCGGAGAGATTTTGTACAAATCGAAATATGAATCAAGAGGAGATTCGATCATAACGCTCATGCATGGACTGTGGCAGTAACAATATTTCCACGAGACAGAACGGTTAAATTTTATAATGGTCATGTATTTGATTTTATCAGAAATATCAGTAAAATTGACCCTGTATCTGTTTGGCTGTTTCAAAGTTCGGAATATGATTATCAAGATCAGTTTGTACGGTCTAATGGTGATATTTATCGTACAGAATCTCTCCACGAAGAAATGAAAAATCTTGTATTAAAATATACCTCTGATGATATTAAGGTTGGACAATTACTGAATAATTGTTTTACCGTTCCATCAGTTGCTGCTCACGCTGCTCAGGAGAAATATTCATGGAAACCGACACGATTGGAATTTCTTGAAGATGTCCAACACAGTTGTGTGGAATACGGACATGGTGGATTGTGGAATACTAAATACGATTATAGAGACTTTATCTCAGTTGATATGGTAGCATGTCATCCTGGAAGTTTTCTTGGATACGGAGAGTGTTCTGAATACTTTAAGAGATTTGGACATCCGACAAACGAGATGACCAGAGTTGCGATAAATGGACCCTTACCAGATTTTGACTTAACCGGATTCGCCTGTATAGAGTCGTTCGAGTTTTACGGGGATTTCCATCCGATTGTTTATGCGTTTCTTGGAAGACATTTTTCAGAAAAATGTTGGGCTCCAATAGTACTATTAAAGTACATGCTTGATGCTGGAATTTTAATATCGTTAAAAGTGAGTGAAGCAATTATATCATACCGCGTGCAGAAACAAGTTTGGTTGCCAGAACCGGATATATTTAATATTAATGATGCTAGGAGAGATTTCCTAATCTTAACGAAGATGATATTGTTCAAATTATTAATAATATACGTGAATGCAGGAGAGAAAGTGATGAGAAATTCGCAAAAGATCTCGGCAGAAAAATAATCGGTAAATTTGAGCAAGGAGGATCATATGATCATAAACGAACGTGTACAAGATTAATTATGGACGATGCTGAACTCGATTTTATAATTGCTAATACAACGGAGAAAAACACATTTATAAGTCGAAGTAATGATTATTTATCAGACGGAAGTAAATTAGGTACAATTGTGAGCTATACTGATAGCGAGTCACCGCAGTTTACTCATTTAAGATCTTCGATGCTAGCGTACGTTTCGATAAATCTATTATCAATGATAAACAGATTTCCTCTGATTGCAGTCAGAGTCGCGACAGATTCATTTTATATAAATAAAAAATATGCGGATTCGTTAAAACAATTGCATATTAACAATCATGCATCATGGGGCAAATGGAGAATAAAACATGAAGATATAATTAGTTATTCTGAATCTGCCAACGTTGAAATTAAAGAAACATATTACAAGAATAATCGGATATCAGAATTGTCATCTGCACCATCTGTATGTGATCCTGTGGCTAGACATAAAACCGTTTATCTTAATGGGTGTGGTGGTTCAGGTAAAACAACACGCGCGATTGAATTATTTAATAATTGTTCTGATATGATTGTTTTGACACCGACACATAAACTCGCCAGAGAAATAAAAGAACGAGGAGTAAAATCATGTACATACTATAGTTTCTTCAGATGGTGCGGAGACACATGGACTCCATCGCGGATGGGTGAGAAATACATTCCTAAAACTATCATATGGGACGAGATATGCACGGTGTCGCTAGAGGTATTAAAAATATTTCTTGATTGGCTGTTATTGAAGAATACTGCTGTGATAATGTGTGGCGATCATGGTCAACCGCCACCTTTCATTGGATCGTCTCCACATGAGTGGCTGAAAACATTTGTAGATTATTACGAAGAAATAACTGATGACCATAGAGCTATTGATAAATCACTAAAAGAGTTTAAAAAGTTAATAAGACTACAGCCAGATAAAATACAGTGTGAGATAATGCGTAAAGTAATTCCAGAAACTCCTATGAATGATTTTTGGATTTTATGGAGATCTGCTGATTTGATAGTTGCAAGTAGAAAAATAGTTCGCGATACACTTCAACAACAATTATTTACGTTACATAAAGAAAAATTTTCAAATCTACTTGTACCATTATGTTATCGCCCAGCAGATACTCGACGACAGAATGTTGATGTTGAGATTCCTGGTGGTGGAATACAAAATCTTGTGCTAAATGATATTGTTTTAGTTGTTGTTGATGTTGTTGAGAGCGCGTTGAGCATGGATAAATCGCCGTGGACGTTAGGATACGCTATAACGATTCACTCGTCACAGGGACTAACTATTACTGATACAAATATTTGGATTGTCGATATTGAGTGGTCAAATTTAGTTTATCTTGCAGTGTCTCGAGTCAGAAGAATATCTCAACTGCACAGGGTTATCATGGATTGCGTAATAACCGAAGAAATCACTAACAACTTTGTCGATATCAATAAAAAATTAGCGAGCTATAAGCAATGTGACAAAAAAAATAATCGCGACTTTGATAAGGATGGTGAATTTATTATAACACTAAAACAACGACAGAATAATCATTGTGCAAGTTGTAACGCAGTAATGTTGTGGCAGTATTCGAATAATAATCCAAGACAATTTACCGTTCATAGGATTAATAGTAGTCTTGGTCACACACGCGAAAATGTGATGCTGACCTGATTTGAATGTAATCGACGTCGGGGGGCTGGACGCTGTGCAAGTTTACAAAAGTGAGCGCGGTGGTAATTGTGTGTCTTTACGAATTATTTGTAATTGTTCGCGTACAAATCCACGCTGAGGAGCAGTTGAATCTAATCTGTAGATTGCAGGTCTACCTGTGGACCTTACCACGCTAGAAATTTTGTGTGTGGTCACACTCCAGATAGGATCAGTTGCTCTTTTTTTACCTCCTTCAAGTTCACCAGGTTCATATAAATATCTTACGGTCACATTACCTAGTACTGGTTGAGAGGAAGATTCACGTTGTATTGGTATATATTTTTTTTTTGATCGCATTAGAAGGTTTCATAGAAGTTGCACGAGTAATCTCATTTAACGAAACTATCACACTTGGTAACCTTGCAATCCATTCACGAGATCTCTCCATGGACTTAAAGTCAGTGGATATTTCCTTTGCATATTGATATCCAAATAACCGCTTAGCAAGTGTTCGATTAAATCGTTCAACGATTGCCTGATCACGATGAATTTCTCTGTGTCCTCGTCTGATTTTAACGTTATGTTTTTTCATCAACGATGATACTGCACCAAGAAATTCTTTGCCAGGATCAACCTGTAATAACTGTGGTCATCGTAGACCACCACGTTGATAAATTCGTTCAAACGCAGATGCAACTTCAGTTGCTGTCTTTGTTGACAGTGGTTCTGCTTCTTTATATCTACTTTGCAACGTCAACGACAGTTAACGCGTATTTGTATGTGCGTGATTGACGTCTACTAATTTTAATAGTATCGTGTGGTAAAAATAAAATATCTGCTTGATGAACTTCATTAGGGGTGCTGACATCAAAATGTGCATACTGAAGTTTTTTAGGTGGTGGTAGATAAATTTGCCATATTGCCTGTCGTGCTAACCACGCTGCAGCAACAGCACTTGAGACTTTTGCTACTTCAGCAAGTTTACTAATCGCTGCTTTGCCTCTCCAATATCCTCTTGGGCTATAATAAACACATTCCATTATAATAGTTATATAATTTGATTACCAGCCCCTAGCACTAGTTTACCTTTCATAGCAGATTTTACTAGGAAGCTAGCAAGTTTTTCTCTGAGAGATTTATTTTTTATGGAATTTAGTGCGTGAATCAGCTTTACATCTGCAATATGTCGTTGTTGCAAATCTTTACTTTTATACGCGACATCATGAACGTGACACGCTTGATCAGTTGCGTTTATTGGATACTCTCCAGGTCTTGGTTGATTTCGTTCGTCAAGTCGAATATCAAGTCGAGTTCCAGGACCACAATAAATATATCCAGCTAATTGTTTTTCACCAGGATACTTTGCCCACGGAGTTCCTGGTAATTTACCTAACGAAGCAGCGATATCTCCACCTGTCTTTGATGAAATAAATTTGTATTTTTTTGTACCACATTTCACACACTTGCCTGTAAGTGCGCACCTGTTATTTTTTGTTATTATTGTCGTTAATCCACTGGTATGAGTGGGTGCTCTACATCGAACACAATATAAATCCATATTATTATTATATGGATATAATTGACTTCTCAGCGACACGAAAACAAGAGCCAGTCAAACATCATCCAGCGCTACCAAATTCCATCAGAGCAATTATACTTGGCCCATCTGGGTCTGGTAAAACGCAATTATTACTTAATCTGATAATGCGATGGCTCAAGTGGGATAAATTATATTTAGTAGCACCATCTTGAAACACAGTAATATAATTCTAGGTTTGAAATCACTATAAATCCCAATGAATGTCTCTGTCGAAGAATATTATCTTTTATGAGCACTATATATTTCCTGAGAAAATAATCACTGAATTAAATAATGAATACTGAACACAACAATAACACATTGATTCTGCTAGATCTTAACACTAATAAATATTTTTTCCAGTAAAAAGATTATATAGTCTTCTATTTGATCTAAGGTCACAATTAACATTTTCTTATATAAAAATTTACCTAATGGAAAATAACCTAGAAAGTTCTTAATGTTTACAAAAAATGTTAGCTATAATTAGCAGTCTGTTACTAAAATTATAATATATGACCTGGACAATGTCAAGTGTACCAGGTAAATTGTAGGGGAATCCCAATAACCTAGACCCAGACCCAAATAAACATATTTACTTTTATTAATAATGATCCTGATAATAAACCTATACACATAAAGAATAATTTAGCTGTGTTATAGTTGTTTACAGAATAAAATAAAAAAATAAAAAATCAATTCAGGTCAAGTAGAAAATTAACTTAATTTTGGACAATGTTCAGGCCAAAATACATTGTTATATTACAATAGCATATAATAAAAAATTTTTTTATATAAAAAGAACAACAAAATAAAAAACAGCAATGCAAATTAAATATACATAGCAGTTAGACAACTGTTATCAAACATGACTTCTGGAATTATATCGGTGTAACAGCGTTCTGGTACCTCAGGAGTTAAAGACGATAATGTTCTTAATGCACATTTTATTATGCCACTTACTTGTGGCAAGGATGGACTTAAATTCGTGACATTGTGGATTCACAGCGGTGCTCGTAGAAACCTTAACTGTAAAAACATCAAGCCTATCTATGATGAAATCGACAAAGGAAAAATACACCAATGCAGGATTATGATGGACTCTTCACAAATGTACATAAGTTGAAGTTTATATATCCCCATACCAGCCGTTTCTTGGATCAAGTTACATTCCAACAACAAAGTGTATTCCACTGCGGTCAGTTTTATATGTATTAGAAAAATATAAAAGAAGTGCCATCTTGACCGCTTTACATCTGGTATGTATCAGCAATACTTGGGTGAGCTCAGTTTTGGTGATATAGAATATGGTGCAGGTTACAAAAAGCCACACTTAAAAAGTTTGAAACACTTAACCCAAGTATTGCTGTTAATATGTTCATTTGGGATAAAGGCTTTTATCCGCTTGCTCTATCCACAGAAGTGAGTGAACCCAAAGTGATATGTTAATGCTTGGTTCAGTTCATTATGCATGGATAAAGAATCTTGCCCCTCTGCTTATTTGACACAGCAAATACACAGCAGTAAGATATTTCCTTGCAGACATTGCATGCACTTATTTAGCAAACATCTGCTTGACGATTTTATTGCGGTCGAATCAGTGATAAACCACAGTGTACGATTATGTATTACGAATCTATGGTTTAAAAATAAGTAACCAAACGAAAAAACAAAACAAAACAAAACTAACTTGTTTAGTAAAATTCAAGAAATAATTTATTTCCTAGAATACAATGTGAAAATTTAAAAGGAACTTTCTGTGTTGTGAATTTAATCCCAGATAGTCCTAAACGTTCTATAAGAGGTCCAAAAGGATAGTGTATTCCGAATGAATTTCAGTGTTGTTCTGAATACATTTCAATCTTAAATGTGCAAATGTACCAACAGTCTTGATGTATCAGTCATATAATCCAAAATATTCTTGAATGAATTGACAATAATCCCAAAATATTGTTTTAGTCCAAAAGTCAATAAGTACTTTGTAATTGCAATGAATAATTTAAACAAATAAATCTCCTCAAATTACAACTGAACACATAAAAAAGACTGATTCCACTTGACAGATGCTACAGTAGGAATGAAGAATTTTTATGTATACAGCCTTATATACAGACTGTTACTGTCACGGAATTGTATAAATCTCTCTATTTATTTAATACATGTACTCGGGTTTCGTTTTTTTTGTTTTTGTGTACAACGATGCCCGAGGGTGATTTTTTTACATTGTGCATTATTTCCAAACAGTGAGTTCGGTTCATCCTATGCCGCACGTGCGAAGTGCTTTCGATAGGAAAAACCGAATTTCACAGACGATATAGGCTACATCATCTGTGTATAAATGCCTCACCCTAATGTGATATCCACATTACGGAAAGTTTTGTCAGTAACCAGTCTACTTAGGGACTTACATATCTTCAGCTGTAGAGGTATGTAATTAATTTCTTATGTATATTATTTCTTTTGTGTATTGTAAGTTAGTTATTGTACTACTAGGTTCATTTTTGTATGTTTTCAATGTAGCTTGGGCTTGCGTAGTATAACGCAAATATTTTTCTATTCTTGTTTGTGACTTAGCAAGAGATCTTATATTAGCATTTTATTAAGAAACGTTTAGTTCCATAGGAATCTCATCGGACACAGATTCACTTTTGAACCTGTTTATTGTTCTGTAATATTGTTCCGATAATGCAATTTGCATAACTTACCGTATATAACGTCATTACGTTTTATCTTATATGCTGTATCATGAATAGCACACGGTATTAGTTGTATTTTCAGCTGACCAGGGTGACTAGAGTGAACATAGCAGCTGTAGAGCTGACTAGAGTGACTAGGGTGTAAAGCTGACCAGACTGATCAGAGGAATCGTGGTCGACGTGGTACCAGCTACAGAGCTAACCACAGAAGGAATTGAAAGGTGGTCGATGACTACCTGTAATGATACTTACTTGACTGACCCGTGTGATTGGTAACCAAGTGAAATTTTGACGGAGTGTTTTTTGTGTTACTCCATATATGTAATCTTTTAGCCGTGGGCTAATTTTTGGGTTTTGTTATACCCATTGTTTTGGGAGTGTATAAGATATTTTTGTATAATATCTCTCCAATCATTCACATTTTACTATTCGAGTAAAACAATCTCATTTTTCACTAGTTCAGTGAATACTTAATTTGTTACTGTTGAGTAAAACACCCATTATTTTCATCGTGTGAAATTGCTGTGATTTGTTCACCTTTTGTATTTTACTATGTAAAGTCATTCATTTGTATTTATATTTGTTGCATTTTTAGGTTTCGTGCGTATTATGTTAATTTATCCAATATTTGGACCCATACACGCACGTATCAATCATATTTATATTCTTATTTAAACCGTACATCAATAAACATATTTGTATTACCATCAACAGTATTCTGTTTTTAAGTCCGAAATCCCAACTCGGTTATGTTGTTACAATTACCTGAGGAATGACCCAATGAATATTTGCATAAAATTCGTAAATTAGGTAAGGTCTATTTACTTAAATTTTAGCAAACTACCTGGCAAACATCAGGTAGACCATAGGTTTTTCCAAGGGGAAAACCAATATCCTGAACTCAAATCCAAATAAAAATGTTAAATATAATCTTAAAGTAGTAATCTACAATTATTGACAAAAATTGTCTATGTAATAGGTTGTTTACAAATGTACAGTACAATTTACAGTCGTGGACAAAATTTAAAAATAAGACATACATAACACATGCCAGAACAAGGTAAAACATATTTTGAAGTTTGCAGCGAGGCGACGAAAATGAAGTACTCAGCATCATTTATGCGGATGTCGATTGCTTAAACATTCCTCTGGAAAGCTATGCTTCCAGCGACCATACAGCAAATAAAACGCAAGTTGCTGAACAAGTCCCAAACGGGGTTTGTTAAATGTCCTCAAAAGTGATCAGAAAACTGAGCCGCCAATGTTGTATCATGGAAACGATTCAGTTAAGCTGTTTCTTAAATCGTTCGAGGTTAGGGTAAAATGGATTCGACAACAACTCTACTCACCCACTGGCATGATTCTGACCGGTGATGATATTTATAAATTTTCCAAGGCCACTCGTGTTGGAACTGAAATAGTGCTTTTAGCGGAATTGAAAATGCACGGAAAATTCGTGACCATTGAGATATTACTAACATGTATAGCAGGGAGGGTGAACAGACCATTTTGCTGGAGACCTTATTTATGAAAAATAAACCTTCCTACGAAAATGAAATCTCAAGGTCAATAATGTTAAACCAAAACCTGTCAGGCCATGAGATTTCTCTAATTGGGTTAGCTCATTTTGTTACATTTTGTTACATCATCGTTTTTATTTTCAGGCATGTTTCGTTTACGCGCTGGTCACTCAACGCTGGTCGATCACCCTCCCTGCTGCTATAATTAACCAAAGATTTTATCCAGACCTATACGATACCTAGATCTTGGGTCATGTAAATTTATCGTTATAAATCCGAACGGAACAGCTTGTGCTTTTGAAAAGAAGTTTCTAAACTTAATCATGTCCATGTCCCCTGAACACCAAGTATAACAAATATTTTGCAAAGTATAATTATCTACTCCATTAAGCACAATTAAGATATTGCAATTATCTCTGATCACTTTTGGAATTTGTGTGTATTTCTGAGTTAAATAAATCACGTCTGTATTTTTGTGACGGCCTCGCGAAAATATCAGAGCTGGATTTGATTGTTTATCCAGCATTACATCATCGTATACTACGAGATTATTGATACATCCATCAGGATCATCTATGGATGGAGCTTCATTTGATATCGGTAATAAAATCAATAACATCATTATCTTTATCAGGACACGTCAGCGACGTTGCATTTTCATTAAAATCTTGAAGTACTTCGTAACATCGTTGACAACACAATACAGGCCGCAACAGGCACATCAACATCAACATTGGACTTAATTTGGATTTCAACCCAAGTTTATTCAGAACTTTAAATTATTAGGACGTATCTGTAATTCAAGGTTATTTTGGGATTTTTAATTCGCAACACAGTAAGTTTTTTGTTTTTCATTTTCATTTTGTATTTTAGGAAATAAATTATTTGCTGAATTTTACAAAGCTTGCTGCTTTTCTGTTTCTTATTTTAAGAGCACAGACTCGTAACACTAGCGTCTTTACCTGCTTTGCATGTGTGTGGAATAATTGCCACGTGATTTCTATTTCACCACTGTGCTTTTGAATCTTTGATTCAGGTACATGTAATTGCTGCGCGTTTTCAGCGACCTCAGTAGCAATGGCACGTACGATGTGGCAACGATGTTTTTGTTAATGAACATACTCAGTGGCCTCAGTAGTAATGGCATATGTAATACGATGTCAATTTTATCATTGACCACCGGTTTGACAAGCATAGGTCATAATAACATGTCGGCTTTACACATACGGCTTGGTATTCGTGTTTCATGCTGTTGTCCGATTTCTTAGTTGCTTAACAATCGGCATGCTTATATATAATCGTTCTCTAATTGAAAAGTCTGTTAATAAATTGTTTTCATTGTTTTACACTACCCCAAGATCAGAAACTGCAATCGCTTCAGTCCTAGCTATTATTTTATTTACTTCTGTGTCCGTTTCAATAGCGGCTGGCCATTCGGCATCGTATTTTATGCAATTGCAGGTTCAGCCGATCTTCATCGACGAGTGCGGTACTACTAGCGAACAGATCCACATGGTCTAAGAAACACTTCTACAAAGTTTGATAAAAATTGGCTTAGCCATTTGGGAACCAGAACTGCTTTGCAGGATTGCCCAGACCACTGCAGCAATAACAAGGCTGAGACCAATATGGAAAGATACCAACATTGCTTTTGGTTCCAAAATAAGACTGATGCGCTCGATAGTCATATCCATCTTTCTGTATGCTTGTGAAACATGGACGCTCACATCAGATCTACAAAGAAGGATTCAAACCTTCGAAATGAGATGCTACCGCAAGATCTTGGGCATCTCATGCATTGACCATGTAACCAATGAAGAAGTCCACAACAGGATCCAATGAGCCATCGAATCCTATGAAGACCTCTTGACCACTGTAAAAAAGCGCAAACTGAAGTGGTATGGTCATGGCTTAAGATCATCTGGACTGGCCAAAACAATCTTGCAAGGCACAGTGCGAGGGTGCAGAAGAAGAGGCAGACAGAAAAAGAGGTGGAAAGACAACATTAAGGAATGGACAGGCATGGGATTTGGAGATTCCCAAAGAGCAGTAGAGAACAGGGAAAGATGGAGAGAATTGGTTGTAAAGTCAACTGTGGTACCCCAACGACCTCTTGGGTTAAGGGATTGATGATGATGATGATGATGATTTTGGGAAGAAGTCAAAATAAGTTTTAATATCAATCACCTGTTGCTATTGTTTTAGCTTTACCTTTCAGCAATCGAGAACCCTCATCTGGGCCAGATGCACCATCCTCCTGTTCTAGAAAGTCTTGGAACACATGCATCAACCTAGTCTGACTGCACATTATAAACCCATACATAATAGGATATCATTCTTTTCTGAACATTCCCATTAACATGTGAAATTAAATGCTCCCTCAAAAAACAATACCACAATCTGGTTTGCTGTATCAGGACCTGATATTCGTCTTCATTTTTGAGCAAAACATTATCCTCATTCTTATACGCTCATTTTGATAGTTCAGTGATAATTTTCAGCGTTTTACACAGGATGAACCACCTATCCTCTCAATTCCATGTGGATTCGGGACTTGTAGGAGAGTGTAAAATTTCTAACTGGTTGTCAACATTATCCATTATTTTGTTTTCACTCTGAATATTTCATGTTGCACGGAGTTACATATATTTGTTTTATTGATGTCATTTAATACAAATTGCATTATCAACATCTAATTACTTTCCAAGTGCCTTAGAGAGGTACAATGCCCCTTTTCATTTTCAATGCTTGACGCAGTAAAATAATTAACAATGGTGTTCTTCTGTCGATAAATCATTTAGTATAAATAAACTCTGAATTTTTCATTTACGAAAGTAGTAAGGATGTCAACAAGATTACGTAACCCTTGTTGTTACTCATCGACTGTTTTGTCATCCAATACAATTCTTATCCGAAATTTCTTTTCAGCTGTCACAAAGTGGGAGTAAGTGTGTATACAAGACGGCCCCATGGGACACTGACACATCTTTCGTGTGCAAAGTGTACGTGAATGGACGATTGTCCATTTTGTTGTCTGTGGTTCAACAATACCTGGGACCTATCCTTAAAGCAGGCAACATAAAACAGGAAGAAGGAAATGAGTTCTTTCACACCATCAGCATCTTTAAGATCGCAGACTGTACATACTTGGATTGATTGCATTTTTCACAATAAAATGTAAGGAGGTAACAGCTACTTCTCTGGGGATAACGTGCGCTCCCTCGAATAAAAGAAATTTAAAAAAGGATGGAGCAGCAACATCGCCAATAAAGATAGTGCATCATCTAAGAAGAGGACAGTATCTATTGTTAAGGGCTATAAACTTGCCTGCATCAAGTGCACACCACCCGCCCCTTCCCCGGCCAGGACTATAGGAAGAAGGGGAGGCACCATCCAAGACACAAGCAATGTCTTACTCCCAGCGGTGGTAGACATGAGAATGCTATTATGGAGTCCGATTGCGCACCCACCCCCTAACCCATCTGAGAGAAGCTCAACTTCTCCAGCTACCAGAGGTATAGCGATGAGCAATTCATGAAACACCAAGAGGATAATGCGATGATTTCGCTCTTCTAGTTCAGAGGAAGGCTCTTTCCACAGATCTAGATTGCCACTGACTTTAGATGGTTGATCACCAATCACTGGGTATAGACAAACCGGTACCAGCCACCAGACAAAAGATATTTATCGCTGGTCATTATACCAGACACGGGGAATCAAGAACGTTTGATAAATCCAGGTACAGAACTGGGGATCGGATCAAACTCCCCCGTTTCTGCACTATCTCATAATCCCTTTACAGGGACAGCATAGGCAAATTATGCACGATGCAGTGAAAGATCGAACTTATGCCCCTCCTTCCCATGCTCCCGCTCGAACCTCATGGGGATACAGAGTTTCCCCTTTCAAAGGAGAGATCATCCTGTAACCGCTATGAATGACTTCTGTTTGGTCTCCTACAAGAGCTGGAACTGATGTTCGAAGACAAGTGCACGTTACTCGGGAGGGATCATCTAGGAAAGACGGGGTTAGTCCCTCTGCCTAAAGAGGCCTAGGAGGGAAGAAGAAAGACATGAGAAGTCACAGAAGCATCTTTCTGGGTCTAATGCTCCTGCAACTCACCAAGGTTTGGAGCAGGATTACAACAATCCTTTGTGCATGATGGTAGATTCTCTGGAATTTGATGATGAGGGGAAGGTTCAACCCCCACCCCAATCCAAACACAAACCCCCTTGGATTGCCAAATTCTTTCCACCATGCATCTCAGGTGGTCGACACCTCTATCTGCATGGGTTCAAGTCTCAGGCTCGGCCACTGTGGGTACGTGAGAAAGCTTGCCAGTAGCTTCTCGTGGGTCGAGGTGGTTCTTTCCGGAGTATTCCCTGGTTCTTCCTCCCCCATTTATACTGGCCGCCATGTATAGCCTATCTTGTGCTGAAACATGGCGTTAAACCCCTATAACAACAACAACAATCAGGTGGTCGTTGAGGAGGAGACATGGTATTTCGACAAGACAGTAAATGAAGTCTACCGCCTTCTTCCCACTGATATATGCCTGGGATCTGGTGACGTAAAGATTGTTTCTTTCTTTGAGAGACTTTTGGGGACAATGCCTAGACCAGATCTGTTCTTATTCCCTCACTCGTCTGTGGTCAGAGAACTTCTGCAGCTGTTAAGCAAAGGACAAGAAATAATGAGGCAGAATGAGGGACGATCAGTCCCTCTTTCTACTCTGAGACTTTCAGTCTCAATCTCGTTATATGGTTAATTTCCCTCTTCTGGCCTGTTATACCCCTCCCCTCGGATGCAGAAAATTTACAAATGGGAATTTCATTGGAGCCATTTGCTTGCCTCTGTTAAATCATTAGGGGCTTTGGAGTCAAAGGTCAGGTCCATGGTGACTATAACATCACATGCAGATCTGTTCTCCGTGGCGTTCCTTCAGTCTTCAGAAGGATGAGTCTTTATTCACCGTTGCTTGGCAATGATTACTGGAGGTAAAAACATTAAGGCATGCACTTAATGTCTATTGCTATGACATTGCCAGTGGAGTTCCTCCACCTCTGCAGAGATGTCACATTGGACAAATTGAAGCTTTTGCTAGAGCATAGCAAAAAAACAAACCCCAAAAAGCTTAGAACTGCACCCGTGGAATCAAACTTTATTCGGCATTTTTATTTGCAGCAATTGCATCTCAGAATTTGAAGTACATGCAACATAGATCGCTCGCTTCAGTTACTGGCCCATCAAAACTGGCCAATAACCGAACACAAACTGAGTGAGCCCAGGGCAGACCAAGTTCCAGAAAAGGGTATGGAGCCAAAACTTGTTCCTCTCTCATGGACGCCCATCTTCTTCCATCAGCTAAATATATGCAGATTAAAGGAAGATGTGCACACCCTTTTTTGTGAAGGGTGCAGTAAAGAGGATTCAAAACATCCTATTGCCAGCATTCTACTCCCAGTTATTTTTGGCACCACAAAAGGTTAGAAGCTGAGGCTGCTTATAGATAAATTTCTGCTCAATGACACTGTCGGGATGGAAACTGCCAAATAAATCTGGAGTGCTATCAGATCCAGAGATTGGGAAGTTTCCATAAATCCAGGATGCTTGTTTCTACACCCCAATCTTTCCTCCGCGTTCTTTGATTTACATGAAGTCTTTCAATTCCAAGTCATGCCTTTCAGTCTAGCCTCAAGTGCCCAATGTCTTCACCAGAGTGATGGGAATAGTGGCTGAGGTATCTGGGTATTCTTTATATCCAGTACTTTGACAACTGCACAACAGCAACGAACAGGCCCTATTACTTCATATGACCCGCAGACCGCTCTGGTGGCCTTGTGATTAGAGCGTCCACCTCGGATGTGGGAGGTTGCGGGTTGGAACCCTGGCAAAGTCATATCAAAGGCTTTTAAAGATGGTACTAACAGCTGCCTTGCTTGGCACTCAGCATTAAGAGGTTAGTTAGGACTGGTTGACCTGATGTCAAAATAATGTGACCACGTGGGACATGATGCTACATGTCTGCAGCATGATGGGGGATGGGGCATCTGGCATGGGACAAGGGTTTTCCATTGTGGAAAAGGTAAAGGCTAAACAATAGTTTGTACAATGAAATGTATTTTCCACTTGGTTGATAAGGAAGCAGCACTGCTGTAATGTAAGCCATCATGAGCACACTTTTCATAGTGCATGACCTAAGAAACGTTCCTACCAAGTTGGATCAAAAACATCTGTCTGTTCAAGAGAAGTTGAAAATAGGTTTTCTATATGGTTGATATGGAAGCCACATTGTTGCTAGGGAAGCCACTGTGGACACAAGTTCGACTGCATGCAAGTTTTAATTGTTTTAGAAAATGTTAAAAATAGACTTTCCTTATGGTTGCTAAAGAAATAATGTTGTTGCAAAGAAAGTCACGCCAAAATAAATTTCACAAAACATTTTCCAAGAAACATTCTCATCTGAAATTGGCTCAGCTGTCCTGGAGAAGTTGAAAATCAGTTTTGCATATTGTTGCTATGGAAGGAATTAGAGGAGTTCCTGGATATAACTTTAGTTAAGGCATGTCATAAGAAACCTTTCAAATATAAAATTTAGTTAGCTGTTTATAAGAAGCAGAAAATTGGTTTTCAAACCAATGATTAAGGAAGCCGCACTGTTTCAAGAGGAACCATCCTGGCCGAAAAGTATATACAGAACATCCTAAGAAACATTCCTTCCACGTTTGATCAAAAATTGGTTGAGCTGTTCTGTAGGGAAAAAAAAAAAAAATTAGCTTTTCCATTTTGGTTGCTATGTGAGTCACCCCCCAGTGCAAATCTGGTAATGTCCTGAGGAAACTACAAAGTTCAATTGAAACTGGACCAGCATTATATCAGATGTTGAAAATAGCAATAATTATGGCCAACATGACATTTGACACGAGCCACGTCATAAACTCACCTGGCTTTGCATCTTTACATCAGTTATTAAGTGGTAATAAGCCTGACAGCCAAACTCCAAGATATTTATTATACACCAGTAACATTTTTATTTTGTATGAATAGACACCGATTATGAACTCTTTCTGTGGATTCTGCCATTTTCTTTGTTACCATTTCCAGTGCATGTGCATAATAACTGAACAGTGTGATGCAAGCAGGATTAAGAAAATGAGAAACCAAAAACACTCCATATAACATTGTACTTTAATAAACATGTACACTTGTATGAGAAAACTTCCATAATCTCTTTTAAAAATATAGACACAATGGGTATAAAATTTCATCTGCATTAAAATACTGTATAGATATTCATTAAATATGTACATATTCAGTTTATTAGTATTAAAATAAAGAAAAAGCATTTCTACAAGAGTTTTATCACGAAGCAATTAAATATAAAAGATAAATATACATCACCAAAGAAAAGGTCACTCTAATTCTGCAGTGTATGTTAGTATTTTTACACATATAATAAAAAGGAATTTACTTTTTATGAAACATGTGTTCCTGATATGAGCTACTGACATATAAAAGGAATAACACCATGAACCCAAGGGGAGGAATGCTTTGTGAGAAGTATATATTCCTAATAGGATATTAATTGGATGCAGAAATACCACAGCCAAAAAAAGAAACGTATCATACAATGGCCTCCTCCAAGTACATAAACCAATAGCAGGAGTCGTACAAGCCAACAGGCAAGAATGTTATGATGTCATTAAAATCCATTACGACTTTATGGAATAATAGTAAGTGTTCTACTTTTTCACCCAATGGCTGCACCCTAATATACAACCCTTGTACAAGAGTGGTATAGGGAAACTAGAATTATGGGATCATAAAATATTCCAACTCTAATGTGATTGGAATGAGGGGTTATATTAAATGGCAAAAAAAAGATTTAATCAAAAGTGTACTACTTCTTGACACAAGGGACATAACCTCTAGGACAGCACAGTGTAAGATAGCAGAATATGCAATCACTTAATATTCCCAATAGTAGAATAAGCTCATTAGAACACAAGATGGAATCAAAACTTTAATCCAAATGTGTCATACACAATGGTCCCCAAGACTGGACCCAGGGATACCAGAAGTAAAATCCATTTAAGTCATTGTGATAATGTCACATTCCAAACATGACTTTATTATAAAATAAGAGTGATAATAAAAAATATTAACCAAATGAGAACCATTAAAATTCTTGACCCATGGATCCATCCTGGGATAGGAGTGATACTTAAACGGGAGTATGTGATATTATAATCAAGACATGAAGTGAATCGGGAAATGCATTATATAATTATAAGTAATGAACAAAAGCTACCAAAAAGTGTCTCTATTATGTATCTTTTACCCCATGGCCCCACCAAGCAGCAGAATGAGTGGTACTGAGAGAAGGGAAGTATGTAATATATTCCAAATATAAAATAAACTGAGTAAGGGATTACCAGAAAGATAAAAAAAAAACAACTATAATCAAAACTTGTCCACAGACTTCCACACACAAATGGATAACCCAAATGCTTATGGCACTCTAGAGAGTTGATCAGAAGATACTTTTCAATTACATGACTAAGCACTCCATTATATACAATGAAGTTGTCCTGTTGCAACATCAAAACTACTGTTTCAAGTAACTGAAGTATGTGGAAATTGGAACAGTATGCCCATAACACGAAAACATTTAACATTCACAAAGCTCCAATGCATGTATTTGAAACCTGAATACAGCATTTCATGATGGCCAACTGGAAAAGTTGTTCGAGTCACATGATTACATATTTCAGATGAAATGAATGTTGTTGTTATGGTGGATTTAATACCATTTTTCAGCACATGATAGCCTATACATGGCAGCCAGTATATCTAATGGAGGAACAGCCTGGGGAAAGCCTCAAAGAACCACCAACCCATGGGAAGCTACTGGCAAGCATTTTCACATAACCACATTGTCTGAGCCCGAGGCTCAAACTCATGCTGACAAAGGTGCGATGTCAGTGATCTGCAAACGACTTGGACCACTAAGCCATCTGGGGCCTCCACAATGTGAATGCAGGTTCTTGTTACTTAATATGCAATCTTGAGGTTGCAAATAGGAAGATTGGTTTCAATCACCTGACCTCTTACCTAGATCACATCTTTAAGACTCAAGATCACATATTCGAGCCTCAAATACATGAATCTCTCCAAATAATACAAAGAGAGAAAACATGATAAAATATACTTCTCTAATTGACTCTCTGAAGATTGTGTATTCAACCATTCAGAATATGCAAGCATAATGTCTTGAATACTTGATGATGTCATTCAAGTTACTTTTCCAATTAAGATCATATATTAGAGCATCTAAAACGTGAAATATTTTCATGTTAAGGTCCTGATGGTTTGAAAGTTTTGGGTAATGGAAACCTGACTGCATAATTGAGTTCAATTTTATGCACAGTGGTTATAAGACTGAAAGTATCATCTGATTGGCTCTTTCAAGTTTGTGTAACTGACCCTCAAGGTAGTGGTCCTGATGGCTTGCTATTAATGCTTTGAGGCAAAAAATAAATGTAACAAACCCAAACCTTAAAGGTACTATATTGCCTCTTTGTTGTGTATCTAATACTGGTTCATTTAATCTTTTTTTATTTAATGCAGACAGACTTTGACATTTTGAATGCACATTTTTGTGTGAATTGCACCATGTGCAAGGCCAAATGTGTAGACTGGTTTCAACATTTCTTTTCAAATAACTGTTAAATATCACATTTAACTTTAATCAATATTTTGACCATTTCATATCAATTTAATAATGGAACTTCTGTTAACAAATTCAAGTCCATTTGCGAAGGAAATTTTAATGACCCTGTACTAAATATATCAAATGATCATAGAGTGCAAAAAAAAGTCCTCAAAGGTTCATCATGAGAACTTGTTATTTCCACCTTTTATATTCACTAAAATGCACAATGCTGTAATTTTAAAATAACAGCTACTTTTAGGTGCATCTATCAAGCCAAGACAATATGTCATCCAGTTATTCTCTGAGGACTGTCATCACAGCATAGTGGTATGAGCTTTAAAACACATTAGCTTCTGGGATAGAATGGTGGTTCAACTATCTATGACTTTCAACAGGAAAGATCACTGAATTATCTACATCAAAACACCTTTACATGCAACAGTAATGTTATTTACACCCACACCCATATATATATATATATATATATATATATAGTTTAATTCTTGACATAAGTGACATATATCAATTAGAATAGAAAAACTTTATGAAAATACTGCATAACTGGCCAGTATGAAAAATTTGTAAGGTTTTAACCTATTGTATTTGGCAAGCTTATCTCTAGCTGTTAAACAATCATGAGGTTTCCAAAATACTTGAAGGCTGTAACTATCAGTTCAAGCAAAAAGTACCTGGCAGGTATATTCTTGATTACTTCTACTTGTACTTTTTGATTTCATAGTGTTTTTGAAAGGTTTGTCAATAAAACTTTTATTACTCTGCTTTCCAAGCTACAATGGACTTTCTAGATCACCTTGTTCAATGCTGAGGTCATATTGTTTGATGTGTAGTCATAATCTGAAGTAACAAAATCGGCTGCTTGCTTTTGGATTTGGTTTATCCTACAATGCCTGGGATTGGGTTCCCACACTGTACAAGCATTTTCTAATACAGGTCTATCTAAACCTCAGAAAACCAATTCTTTTACATTTTGTGGGAAAGATGACAAGTTACATTTTAATAAGCCTACTGTACAATTTACTTCTGCATATTTCTTGGATACGGAGGTTCCATGTCAGAGTGCTAGTAATTGTGATGCCTAAATATTTTATTTGGTTAAGATCTTCAAAAACGTTCCTTCCAATATAACATATTGATTTTATGAGATTTTTTTCTTGTCATTTGTATTAAATTGCATTGGGGCTGATGAAGTATTATATCAATATTTGTTTTACCCATTGTACTA